>JAODPA010078377.1:0-27477 GCA_025585075.1 Nepenthes mirabilis | reverse complement strand
CATTAATAAAATAATATTTTTACTAAAAATAAAATAAAAATAATTCTGTCTTACCAAATGGGCCGTTAATACATAACTTTTATAGTAGCAAAGGATAATTAAAATTAATTTGAAAAGAAAATAAAAAAGATAGAAGGCGGGAAAAGGGAAATGTGGTGCGTGGGCATTACGCTTTCCCTCTTATATTTGTCGTTTCAATCTTACGCGCCATCGCCATTGTGCTTCCCCTTCAAAACCCTAACATTACCACTACTCCCGCGTCGAAATTCACCCACCCAGATACTTCAAAGCCCTCCTGAACCCAGGAAATTGTCTGTTTCCATCTTTCTATCTCTCTCATCCCCAGGTTAGGGTTGTTAGGGTTTTCTTGGTAAACATCAGATGAGCAAAAAAATTACAGGCGATCTCGTAGCAACGGTTCGATCCGTCATTGGCCACGACTACGCAGACATGGACGTTATCAGAGCCCTTCACATGGCGAACAACGATGTTACTGCGGCTATCAACATAATTTTGGATACCCCGAACTTCAGCTTCAGAATAGAGAAACCTCCAATTCGGGAAAACCCTCGAAATATCGATCGCAGTTCAAATCACAATAATCAAATTAGCCGGTCGACTTCAAATCCAGACAGTAGAATGAGCGAGAAGTCGGATTTCTGTGGAGATTTCAGACATGTAAATTCAGGGGATGGTGGCGGTGGTCAAGAGAGAGAAGGTGAGAGCTGGAGTTTGGATGGTTCGATAGGGAGTGAGTGGTGGCTCGTTGGGGGCGGAGAATTGTCCGGACTATCGACCTGTAAAGGAAGGAGGATTAAAGCTGGTGAAGTGGTACTTTTCAATTTTCCCGCAAACAATAAGTCAAATTCGCCATCCCCGGGCAGAACTTTTGGTAAGGGGAGGCAATTTGTGGGGACTTGTTCAGAGATCGTGAGGTTTTCTACAAAGAACAACGGGGAGGTACTTGCTAGATTTATGCTTATATGTTTTGAATGTGGTTATTGGGATTAATTGCGCAATTCAATGTCTAGTTTGATTGCCTGAATGCTCAAGGGATTTCGTGCAGATTGGAAGGATTCCAAATGAGTGGGCACGGTGCTTATTGCCTCTTGTGAGAGATAAGAAGGTTAGAATTGAAGGCGTTGTTCAATCAGCTCCTGATATTTTGGGTATCATGGACACTGTTTCCTTGTCTGTCAGGTGTGCATTGAATAGTGCTACTGTTATGGTTACATAAGATTAATAAATTACGATGACAAGTAGATGAAATTGTGTTTAGTTCCTATTCAGCTAAAATCTATGATAGTCAACTAAATTCCATGGACATTATGATATTCAGTCCCATCATTTTTATAGTTCATTAGCATATATGTATTTATTAGGACTCGGATAATCAAAGGGTAGTCTAGTATAATGAGTATATGTCACAGACACTATCTGACAATATATGACTTGCTTTAAATGCAGTGTTTACATCAACAGTTCAATGTTTGGGATGTGCCACCTTACTTCACTGAAGTCAGCCTGCAAATCTACTGAGGAATTAGTTGTTCATCCTCTGCCAACTTTATTTAGGTTGCTTGGTTTGAAGCCTTACAGAAAGGTATATGTGAACCCTTTGTGTTCTACTATGTTACTTTCATATGGTAAAAGATAGGTATATCCATGGGAAACAATAAGATGATGCAACTAGTTGTTTTGTCTCATGATATTTTAGGCAGAGTTCACTCCGGATGATTTGTGCACAAGGAAGCGACCTTTGAATTCTAAGGTATTAAACATATTCAATTTGATTTGCATCGAAGTGATATTTTCCATGTGTATTAGTCTGTAATATTGCTTGAATAGGATACTTCTAGTCTGCATGCCTCATCGTTGAATGCCAACATCTCTAAAAACACATCCTTACAACGGGATAAATTTGAAAGCGAGGAGGCTATATCGGATAATGATGTCGACAATATTGTTGGAGTTGGAGATCGCTCTGAGCTGGAGGTATTACCATATAAATATCATGGCTATCTTTCTTTTGGAATGCATAAAGCAGCTTTACAAACTGGCATAACTGACCGTTGCAGGAAATGGATGCTCCAAGTACGCTTCTGTGTGATCTCCGTCCTTATCAAAAACAGGCATTGCATTGGATGATCAATCTGGAGAGAGGACACTGCAAGGATGAGGATGCTACCACTCTTCACCCTTGCTGGGAAGCATACCGCCTTGCTGACAAGTGTGTGGCCAGGATTAGGCTTATGTATTTTCAGATATATTATTCGCTTAAACAGTTGACATTTGAGAGGATTCTTGTGTTTGTAGGAGGAACCTTGTTGTCTATTTGAATGCATTTTCAGGCGAGGCTACAATAGAATTTCCAAGCACCCTTCAAATTGCCAGAGGAGGAGTATGTAATTGACCTCGTTTGCAATATTCGGAAGGTACTTTGCCATTTTTGTTATCACAGAGAATCTTCTATTGACTTCTGCATGCACTTGAAGATTCTTGCAGATGCTATGGGTCTTGGGAAGACTATTATGACCATAGCTCTCCTTCTTGCTCATTCAGAAAGAGGTGTATCCCCGGGTAGTCAATCAACTAGCCAGCCTTCCTGTGCAAATGATGAACTCAGAGAAACTTTAGATGCATCACTGGACCCTCCAAAAAGAGCTGGAAAATTTCTTGGTTTTGATAAGCTGATGAAGCAAAAGAACACAATTAATGGTGGCAATCTCATAGTGTGTCCAATGACACTTTTGGGTCAATGGAAGGTGAATGTCTTTTCTATTTGATGTCTGGGTTGGTACTCATACTTATATAGGGAATGCTAGTTTAACAGAGCCATATTTCATAAAGTCATGCTGGAAATACACATACAAATTATGGTGATTTATTGTTGTGCCTGTTTTTGATAGGAAATGGTAGAAACTAATGCTCAACCAGGCCCGCCCCCCCTCTTTATGTTCACTATGGACAAAGTAGGTTAAAGAATGCAAAATTTGTAGCTCAAAGTGACAAGAGCTAGTTTGATACTTGCATTTGTATGGGCACTGCTTGTTCATGATGTCTCACTGCGAATAATAGGCATATCAATATAATTGTATCTTTTTTTGACAGGCAGAGGTAGAAACAAATGTTCAACCAGGTTCCCTCTCTCTTTATGTTCACTATGGACAAAGTAGGCCAAAGGGTGCAAAAATTTTGGCTCAAAGTGATATTGTTCTCACCACCTATGGAGTTTTAGCCTCAGAATTTTCAGCAGAGGTAGCTTGAAAAGCTATGAATTCAGTGGAGAAGAGGACTTAGCAGAATTGATTATTTCTTGTATAGCAGAATTGCTTCTTTCTTTTACTTTTGTTTTGCCCTACTTTATTCCCCTCTATGCAGAATACTGAAGATTGCGGGGGTCTTTATTCAGTCCGATGGTTTAGAGTGGTGCTTGATGAGGCACATACAATTAAATCCTCTAAAAGCCAAATATCCATGGCTGCAGCTGCTCTAGAAGCTGATCGCAGATGGTGTCTTACTGGGACTCCCATCCAGGTGACTCTTTTATTTCCTCATCTAATATTTCTATCAAGTATGAGTTCTATTACACATAACCTGAGC
Source organism: Nepenthes mirabilis (assembly GCA_025585075.1). Classification (NCBI taxonomy): domain Eukaryota; kingdom Viridiplantae; phylum Streptophyta; class Magnoliopsida; order Caryophyllales; family Nepenthaceae; genus Nepenthes; species Nepenthes mirabilis. The sequence goes on along the minus strand of JAODPA010078377.1, from coordinate 23,874 downwards.
TCGGAGAAGGAAGAGCTAAGAGGGTCCTATGGAGAATGTTGCTTTTTCTTGGTGCCATTGCTTTTGCCTGGAGCCATTTCTAGGTTCGTCTGGTCATTATTCTGTCTGTTGACAAAATTTGACTAATCATTTTGCGAAGTAGTTTTTATATAGCTGTGTTTAGCAGCATGTTATTGTATGAAGCACACTGTTCCCATCATGCAGTGTTTGCAGGCCTTATCTAGGTTGTGATGATGGGGTATTTTGTGCTGCTTAAATGCAGACTTTCTTGCTCAGTTTGCATGCTTTAATTCTAGCTGTGCCAGTTAACATCCGTCATTATGGCTTGTCTTATAGCATACATTATTACCGTTGAAGTAATTTCTCTGTACACATGCAGGCTAATATCAGGACTTGTCTGGCTTTGTGCATACCATGCTACTGAATTCTTGAATTGCATGTTTATTGTAATCACTACTTTCATGTATTGCATCAAAGGTTTCCTCTTGCGAGTAGTGTTATTTAATAAGTGAGGTGTGTTTACTTCTCTGAGTCTCCTGATGAGTTTCTTTCTGTTATAGAACAATCTTGAGGACATATACAGTCTTCTTCGGTTTCTGAGGGTGGAGCCTTGGGGTAACTGGGCATGGTAATCTTATTGATCTTTTTCTCTTTTAGTCAATTTAAAGAAATGATCAGATATATGGGTGCTGAATGGCTTTTGTTTCTTGACGTTTTTGTTGCTTATTGATCTAAGCATAGGGTTGAGGGACATATGGTAGTGTTTCTGTCATGGGAAAATGCAAGCTGCTCTTTTTATCTTTCTTTTAAATTCTGTTTCTTATTCATGACTGAAGAACACAATTAAGACACATTTGGTGGATTCTAAACCTTGATTTATGCAGAAACCAATCCTTGTTGCTGAAATAGTTGGTTTAGATGTCCCATCATGGGAAAAGGGTCTAGATGATGAGTGCATGTTTGGGAACTTTCTTTTGGTGAGTAGGTTGGAAACTCTCATTCATGTGTTTAGGTCTTAATGAATGAGAAGGTGCTACCCTTCATATTGCATGATGTGAAGGATGTGGCATGGATACATGGCATGTTACACTTGTGATTTGGGCGTCCTTAAGCCAAAATACTTAAGTGCCCTTACAAATGGCAATCAACTTAAAGCCAGATGCTGTTTGCCTTGATATCTAACTATGACTTTTTTGGCCGTTCTAATGTTAAATTTTTTTTATTTTTTTTTGGGGGGTGGGGTCTAGGAGAAGTTACAAAGCATCCCTATAAATTCTCCCTAAATTTCTGGTGATTGAAATACAGAACATTTGATGTATGAGATATTTGTAATTTGATAAAGGCTGAATGTGCTACATTTGCATGTAGGTGGAATAAACTTGTACAAAAACGTTTTGAGGAGGGTGATGAAAGTGGATTAAGATTAGTCCAGTCCATCCTAAGGCCTATAATGTTAAGAAGAACAAAGCTTAGCGTGGACCGAGAAGGAAAGTAAGCAACTTTGTAGCTGTGGTCTTGAAATTTAAAGGTTTATTCTGTTTTTTGTCTGTCACAATCTTTTTTGGAATATTCTGATCCTTTTTTTCATTTTGGTTCAGGCCAATTTTACTCCTGCCTCCAGCCAATGTACAGGTTGTTTATTGTGAACTCACTGAAGCTGAAAAAGACTTCTATGAGGCCTTGTTTAAAAGATCCAAGGTTGGTTTCCCTTGTGAATTTTTGTGATAATTTGGAGATTTTCTTAAGTTTAATTCAGGTTTTATATGACATTTCTGCATTGTTCTCAGGTGAAGTTTGATCAGTTTGTGGAGCAAGGACGAGTCCTTCATAATTATGCTTCTATATTAGAGTTGTTGTTACGTCTCCGCCAATGTTGTGATCATCCATTTCTCGTTATGAGGTGTGGCTCATGTTTGAGTATCTTAATACCTTGATTTAGCTGCCTCTTTGCTTATTAGGTTAAGGGTGGCACTGTTGATGCTGCTACTGTGTGTGAAAAACAATATAATATGCTTTTGTAAGCATTTTTAGACTAGAGACTTGGGGTCAAATTTATCTAGCTTTTCATAGAGCTTTTGAATCGTGAGTTAGTAGTGAGTCAGGTCCTCTCAACTCATCCACAATGGTGTAGTCCTATTTCTGGTTTTGAACTGTAAACATGTTGTCTGCTAGTGCATTTAACATTCCCATGCCAAATTCTTTCCAGGTCTCCACCTGTCATTACACCTCTTTCTGTCTGTCACATACCTTGATTTTTGTGTTTCCCAAGTGATAATCGTGCCTTGTGATGTGGAGAAGCAAAACTGTGTAATCAGCTCAAGCAAGCCTGCAGCTGGATCTTGCTCAAAAGGCAGTGTTTGAGTTGTCTTCTGCTTTATGTTTTAAGGAAGACTATGTAGTATGAATTTGAAAATTGTTTTACCCAGCACAATCTGAAAATGATGCCCACAAGCTTTAAAATTGCCTAGGGAATTATCCTTTCAATCATTGTATGTAGGACTTACAAAGAATAACTTACCAAAAAAAAAAAAGGACTTACAAAGAATCTTCATAAGGTTGCATGATTTTTCTCTTTGGCTGAAATACTATGAAGCATACGGTGTTTTGGGTGGAAAATGAATATTAACATTAAGGGGTCAAACCTTTGAAACATTAGGTCAGTTTGCGTATATCTGATACTTTCTAGAACCCATGATATGGAAGCATTGTGCATTGGGCTGCCCTTACATGGTTTGGAAAAGGTTGTAGGAATATATTGGTTTTACAGATTGAATGCAAATGGAGATTAATTGTCCTCTTCATTATCCATTGCATGTCTGATGTTGTTGTCTGCTTTGACCTTGAGTGCCTTTAAAGAAGCTGGGAGTCATGCTAAACTCATAATTCAGACATGGGAATCAATTCAATGACAGCTTCCAAGACTTGAAGTTATTTTTTCAAATTGGGAAGCTGGAAATGACAATATATATTTTGATTTGAATGCCTTTCCACCATGGAGTTCTAAAATCATTTTTTAATTGCAATCTAGTCACAATTGATTATATTTAATTCATATCTCATCATAATATCCTAAATTAGAAATAAGCACAATCTCCTAAACAGGAAACTAATATTAGATAATATTATTTTTTAATTGCTGACATTTTTCCTTTAATTGATGCTGGTCAATTAAGAGGCATCAATTTGTCAATCATTAACTAATGTTGTTGTTATGGTAGAGTTTTAGTGAACACATTAGCTGTCTGAAGGTATGTGGAAGTGTGTGGAAGAATAATCACATGTTGCGCAACGATTCTTGAATTGGGTGACAATATTCTTACAATATGCTTTGTGCACTTATGAAAAACCGATTGGATTAGCATGAAGCGGTGTAAGATTAAGCTGAGGAATGCCAAGTCTGCCCAATATATTGTAGGACACTCAATCTTAGAGTAAAGATAAGGACACAATCTGATACCCAAACTTGGTGGACTTGAAATCATGCTTTTACTTTTTTTCTCCTCTAAGAAATCATAGCATTATCAAGCAATATATGCAAACCAGTAATTGAATGGCAGGTATCCGCTAACCCAACCTAGTTAACTCATCAGTTTTAATGAGTATTTTGTTAAAAAAAGAATAACCCTTGACCAAAAATACCCTTCCAATGGTGAACAACATGTTGTATTGTAGCGAGGTGAGAATGTTGAGGAGCCTGCATAAGCTGACTTACTTGCTAGAATGCAAAAGAGTTATTTGGCTTTGTAATTGTCAAATTGTTTAGGCTGCTAGCAAGCTGCCTATTGTACATCGATCAGAGAACAATTCTCCCACTTCTAGTCGAAGTTTTAAATTTACTTCCATGGTTGTGAGGATTGAATTTCTGGACTGAAGATCAACCAAAGTGATAATCTCCTGTGTATACTTGTGTTGTTGCAAAATTATGCTAGTGAGGTAATATGAAACTCAAGGCCTAAAAAATACTGAAATAGACCAACATTTTTTACTTGAAATGAATTTTTGAGATGCTGTCATAGCTGCATAATTAATTTAGAATCACACCTAGTTATGACCATATTATCCACATAGATAAGGAGCATAACAATCCCATTAGCAGTCTCTCACAAAAGAGAGGATAATGACTTTGGATAAATTTAAATCGAGTAGAGTGTTGTGAAATTTATTTACATTTCTTAAACCATACACGTGGTTCCTGTTGAGCTTATAGAAAGATCACTTCAATTGACAAACCTCAGAGGTGAAACGAGTGAATATGTTCGGTGTCCTATAGATTTCTTCTTTGAGCTCCTCATGTGAAATACATTCTCCATATCCATCTATTGGAGAGGCCAACTTTTTAAGGCAACAAGAACAATAATGGCTCGCACATTAATCACTTTGGCTACAAGTGTGAAGGTCTTATTGTAGTCAAGGCCATATTCTTGCCGACTCCTAAGAGTAGCCAAATGCACATTATACTTGTCTATAGTATCAACGGGTGGAAGTTTGATAGTATATACCCATTTGTATCCAATATGTTTTATCGGATTGGGAGAATGTAGTATATTGTAGGTGTGATCTCCCCGAAGGCTGGAGAGCCCCAAGCTTTTCTTGTCTAATATGCTGCCAAGATGCTTGAGTGGAAGCCTATGAGTAAGACAATGGTACAGAGGTGATATCCGTTGGTTGCTCGAAGTGTTGTATAAGAAAGATCATACACGTCAGTGGTCGAGTAATCTGAGGGGACCGTTAAGGTTCTTGCAATGGAATTAGGTGGCGGTTTAGTGTCGCAAAGAGGCAGTGGGCAATGTCTCTAGTATACTATCCCTAGTTTAAGTTGTTCCATAGTACAAGGTATATCATCATAAGTAGAGAGACTAACACAAGTGAAATCATAAAGTATGCGAGATGGGATGAAACATGAGTTTTCACATAAGACGTTGTGACAAAAAATGCAAAGTTTGTTGGCATCTGCATTGTAGTATACAAACCTTTTATGCACATTACTTTACTCAAGAAATGTACACTTGGCAGCTTGAGTAGCAAGATTGTTCAGTTAAGGATAAGTGAACAACAAACAATCAAATGTAGAGAAGGTGATACTCATGGATAACCCTAAACAAGCAAAAATATGAAAGTTCGTAATTTAAAATTTGTGAGGACAATCAACAAATCAAATAAATAGTCATAGACAAAGCCTCTATCCAAACTTTAACAAGTACAGAGGATTTTATCTACATGGTATGAACATCTTCAAAAAGGTGACGATTCTAATGCTTTGCCATCTCATTATATTGTGGAGTATAAAGACAATAACGTTAAGAAATAATTTCTTTTGTGTTTAGATATGTTTGGAAGGCATTGGACATGTAATACTCCTCCTAAGAGTTAGAGCTAAGACTAATACTAGTAGAGAATTGTGTTCCAACAAAATTAATAGTGGTTTGAACAACAGAAAACATTGAAGCTTTTGATAATAGGAAGTATATCTAACTAAAACAATTATAGTTATAAATGAACATAACAAAATATTTGTATTTAGTATGCCAAGTAACCTAACTCATTCCCCGCACATTGGTATGAGTAATTTCAAAACTTGCAAAAGCACAACTATAATGTAAAGGGAATGGTAAAGTTTTATTTTTATTAATCTTACAGGCAATACAATCAAATGGCACATTCAAAGATGAAAGTAAATTTTTATTACCCAAGTAGCAATGCCCAATTTCTTATGCCATATATTACTATTATTAGCGACAACATTATAAGATGTAGATACAATGTTAGGTATAGAAAATTGCAGAGGAAATAGGTGTCTCACTTTAGGCCGATTTGTAATCAATGTTTCTGATGCTTGTTTCTACACAAAACAACTATTATAATTGAAATGAATTTTAAATTATTCAACTAATTTTTTAACAAAAATTAAACTAGTAGACAATTCTGGAGATACAAATACATTATAAACGATAGATTCTAGATTTTCAACTATATTGATTGGAAGAGAATTACCATTGATAATTTGAATTTACCACTTATCATCATACTCATGAACGTGTAAAGCTTCCATGTTGCCAGTTGTGTGATTCATAGCAGAATCAGCTAAGGAAAAGTGAGAGTTTTCTGCTTACCTTGAGACATAAGGTTGGGAAAGCAGATACAAATGTTTGTTGTACCATTTCGGGTGGGAAAGGTGGTGAATGAGTGTGTAGATATGGTTGGGCAGCGGTGGAAATGATTAGACTAGTGGTTGAAACGGGTTGGATAGTGGTGTGGAAACCTTAAGTTTGTTGATTCTTTGGTAGTAAGAAACAATCTTTAATGATATGTCTATTCTTTTGCCACAACTACAGGATTTCTTTTTACAATTCTTTGAAATATGCCCAAACTCTTTACAACAATTGCATTGACTCTGAGACTTAAATATGCCTTTTCCTTGAGCGGTATATGCCACATTAACCTTCTTAGAACTTATTTTCTCATGTGTCATATTAAGTCGGTTGGCTAGACGTTGCTCATCTTTGAAAAAATTATCCCAAGGATACATTCAATGAAGCCTGTCCAATTTCAAATTGAGGTCATAGTTTAATCATAAATTGATCCCTGAGTCTATTAGCATAAACTTTTTGCAGTGTCACAAGAATGACTTTTGGAACCTTTGAATGAACTATTTCGGTATATTTGCTCTATAAATTTAGAAATCTAGCATAAAATCGTTCAGTAGAGAGATTACATTGTCTGTAGTTAGCATTCTATGATTCCAATTGGAGTTTTTGAGCAATATTTTATTAGTTTTAGATACATTAAAGATAATCCCACATCTTCTTAACAATAGTGAAGTGGTGAAGATTATTCATCATATGTTGTTCAACCAAACTTAGCAACCAAGAGACAATGTGAGCATCTATGTTCTCCCATCGATCAATCTCTTTTGTCTCATTGAGAGTTTTAGATGATCATATAAATGACTTCAATTTTCATTTTCCTTTAAAACATTTTAAATTGGAACTCCAAGTTGGAGTAGTTTTTTCATTACAATGCGCAATTGATTTTCTCTTGACAATAAAGAGGGCTACAAGTTATTAGTGAGAGGAAGCTTAACCTTGCTTGTGGAAAATAGCATCAAGAAGGGTAAAAATTAATTCAAACCCCCATTAAATCATCCAACAGGAAGCCAAAAGAAAAAATTAGACCACCTGCCTTAATACTCTCAACAGCCACACTAAGTTGAAGAAGAGCAACTGGGCTTTTCTTTGTATCTGGGCTTTTATACCAGCAGCCACACCAAGTCAAAAAGAGAAAAATCAAAACACCTGCAAGTAATTCTCCAAAAAGTGAGTTCCATATCTGGACTTTGAAAACAAAAGCCAGTGCATGTGCGCGTGCACGTCGAGAGAAATCAAAACTCGAAAATGCAGCCTGATGGATTCGAAGTTGGCTCAAAAGTTCAATGAAAACAAAGCTTGAGAATGAATTTGCACCCCAAATCAAACCCCAGAGAATCTGTTATGCAAGTCGCAGATGCAGAAACTTAAGCCAATATAAACTGAAGTCCAAGAATGTTCTATATTTGTTTTGCTTTTCTAGAATCCAGAACCAATAAATTTGGGCACAAACTGTTTGATATAGATCAATAAGGGATCTCATGAGCCAAAATTTGAGATGAAAGATAAAAGAAATCCAAGATAACTGTGAACCAATTATTTTGATTTTAGGGTTGTGATACTATGACCAAATGTGTTTTGGTTTGAATGCTTCTCCTGATGGAGTTCTCCTTTATTAAATTACGAAAGCATTTTCCTAATTATAATAAATTATAAACAATGCATATCCCATAATTACAACCCTTAATCTAAACAATCCTTAATTACAAACAATCACAATCTTCTGAACAGGGAAACTAATATTAGATAATATTATTTACAATTTTTAATAGCTGACAGGACTTTCATGTGTCTAGCATTTTATATGCAATTGATCAACTTTGCCTGGAGAAAAATCATGATTTTACTTATTGATCCGATTAAGTTGGGTAGAGCTGCATCATGAGTTGAATTTTGGGGGGTTGATGGAGAGGTGATTATGGTAACTACTTTTTTCCTGTGAAAGTTTTGCTCTGGCAAATGTCAGAATAGAACTCTAACTATCTAGTTGGATGATATTTCTAGTTATCAGACTTGTTTATAGTTCTGGTTCATACTTTTCTTTCTCAAATTGTGGGGACTAAACACCACAAAATTTTTAAAAATAGTCAAAATTTAATTTCTCTATTTTATTTTATTTTACTTATGAGCACGAGAAAGCCTTGATCCCCAGAACATGAGAATGTTCATTCCATATGAAAGATGTACACTTCATTCTGTTTCATTGTTTAGAAGGAAGGTGTATGTAAGTCACGCTTGTTAGTCTTTTTCCAATCTTAATATGCCAAACAAAGTCCAGATTCGTATCCTGTCATTTTCTTCTATTTCATAAGGCCTACCCCATCTTGTTCCTTGCTATTTTCCCATTTAGTTATGGCCACCACCACATGTTTGGTTTTCTGCTTTATTCTCCCAGTTGTCATACGCTCCTTGTTGGAGAAAAATATTAAATTAAGATCAATGGCTTCATGTTTTTGGCGATTGTTTCTTTAGATGAACAAGCTCCAGGTCACCTTGATGAGAATTTTGAAATTAATGGCTTAATGAAAGAAAATATAGTTTTCGGCTATTGTAGCTGAAGATTAACCATCACAAAGTCACTTAATTTACTAGTGTTCTGGCTGCTTTGTTTCATTCCTCTGGAAGGTTTTTTTTTGGGGTCTTTTTTAGTGAATCCTAGGTCTTTAGGAAAGATGGGAAGGGGCAAACTGACGTTATGAGAAGCTTGGTCTAAGGCTGCTGGTCTTTAGTGGGGGTCAGAATGGAGTAAGTGATTGCATTCTCTCATTGACAGATTTTAACTCCCTCAACAAAAAATCTTGTTAAGGTTAATTTGTTTAATTTTTACAATTTTCTTGTGATTGGTTGCCCAAATTTTCTGGCAAACTAATTATAGCTTGTGATTAGAAGTCAAACTAATTAAACTGCTTATAGCTTGTTGATAACATTTGTCGGTTCGGATATCTGCTGCTCTTTAGAGAACTTGTCTATGCAATGTAGGTCCATTAGTAGTAGTTATTTTCTTTCTGGGTGAGATCTAGAGTAATTCACTTGTTTTTGGTAATTATTTTTTGTGATCTTTGGCTTTGTTGTACACAGTCGAGGGGATACACAAGAATTTTCTGATCTCAATAAGCTAGCAAAACGTTTTCTTAGAGGTGGGAAAGGTCCAGGCAAATCTGCAGCTAAAGATGTGCTGTCTCGAGCTTATATTCAAGAGGTCGTAGAAGACCTGCGGAAGGGAGAGCATGGAGAGTGTCCAATTTGTCTTGAAGCTTTTGAAGATGCCGTGCTGACTCCTTGTGCACACCGTTTATGCCGAGAGTGTCTTTTGGCAAGTTGGCGAAATCAGTCTACTGGTTTATGCCCTGTTTGTAGGTATGTTGAAGTTTTTATTTTCACTTGAATTTATTTTTCCTCCCCCACCTCATGGGCCACCTTGTCTTCCTCTCCCTCTCACAAGGCTTGTGTTTTCTGAAATCAATGTTTTCTTCCCTCCCTCCATGCACTCTTTCTGCTTCTCCCCTCTTCTTATTGAGGTCAATTTTATTTCATTTTCTGGTGTAATGACATGCTCACAGTCTCAAAAGATTTTGGCTTCTCCTTCAGGAAAACTGTATCTAGGCAAGATCTTATAACAGCCCCGACTGATAGTAGATTCCAGATTGATATTGAGAAAAATTGGGTTGAGTCTACAAAAGTTTCAGCACTACTGCACGAACTTGAAGGTCTTTGCTCATCAGGATTAAAAAGCATTGTTTTTAGCCAGTGGACTGCTTTTTTGGATCTATTGCAGATTCCTCTTACCCGGTATTTTGTATTCTGTAAAATCACCAACTCACCTCAACTGGGTTGGTCTTCCTGATATTATGTGATCTTGCACTTGTGGGCGTTCTTTAGTAATTATATCTTCACGTTTGTGAACAGGAATAAAATATTTTTTGTCCGTCTTGATGGGACTCTAAATCAACAGCAACGGGAGAAAGTATTAAAACAGTTCTCTGAGGAAAGTGATGTCCTGGTTTGTCACTCTGACTGTTGGCTTTATTTCCTTGTGGGTTAATGGAACTGGAGAGTTAGAATTCTTAGTCATGCATCTGAAAGTCTTTACACAACATAGGTGTTGCTGATGTCACTGAAGGCTGGCGGGGTGGGAATTAACCTGACAGCAGCGTCCAATGCCTTTGTCCTGGTAAGTGAATTGGATCCACAGCATTTATTCTACTTAATGGTCCCCAGTCCCCGCATTAGCATCTGGAATGGATTGAATCCTTGGGAGTATGCCCAAGAATAGGGTAGATTTTGGGCCATCGTTAGCGTATAGTAATTGAAATCAAAACCACAAGTGTGTTCATGGAAAAAAAAAACACCTGCAGTAAGCATGACAGTGTAATAGACAAAAGAGTGCAATTAGGGACAATATATCTTGCACTCATCTTTTGACATAATAGACCATTTGGATCAATTTATATGGATACATGGAGTTCCGGGGGGGGTAGATATTAGTGATTGGCACTTGTCGAGAGTGATAGTTGAAATTAAGGGAGGAAGGAGGAGAAAAAGTTAATGTCAAATGTCATTTACCCTGTGCATTAGGGTAGATGCAATACTTAGTGAACTTTTACAAGTAGTTCAACATTTAGCAAGAATTAAATGTATATTATTTATCCAGCTTGAGGTAAGTAAAACAGTCAAGATCAATTTTAATGTCAAAAGGTGGAAAAGACATGTCTTGGACCACCAAATAGTTAACAATCTGTGCAAAGAGGCTAAATTAAAAAAACACCTTCAGAAAGATTGCTGAGATTTCTAGAGGGTCCTGATCAACAGTCATTGCAGTAATAAACACCAGACCATCAGTTAGTTGATAGGCCTTTTCTGAATCCTTCTCTAATTAATAAAATTGATATTGATCTTATGTTTTGCCTGAATGCTTTCCTTCTATTTTTAGCAACATGCAAATAGATGGCTTCATAAAATGGGAAAATTTCTTCTATTTGGGCTAGGTCCTTTACTTTGTGCCTGATGCGCTTTAGATCTAAGTTTCAAATAGATTCGGGTCAAGTCATTCGTCTGAGTCCGGCTCAGTCCTCCGAGTCTGGATCCTGCACGCCACAGTTACGAATAAAAGGTCAGGTGACGGCGAGAGGTTGTCCCACCGAAAATGCTCTGACGCTCAAATCAGTAAACGGCATTCGAAATAAGGTGGATGCAATGAGGTGCAATATGAATGTTGAGAGTGTTTGTTTCGTTGGGGTGCTCTCGTAGGCCAAGAGACTTGGGTTGCTCATGAGGAGCAAAATCTCTAGGTATTGTGTTCGCTGGGAACGTAGAAGCAAAAAGAGAGTGTTAGAATGCGGAAAGTGTGAGAGCTTTAGCAAGAGAATGCTTTTGGCAGGCAAGTGAGAACATGCCTTGAAGTATGAACTCCGTAGCCTTTTATAGTCGTTGTGCTAGACTGTCTTCTTTGTGCAGAAGGGTTTGATACCCGCACTCTATTGGGACCGTTGCTTTTTCTGGTGTGCTGCCTTTATGGCTGTAACGGTCGTTGAATTAATTGCTTTCCTTTTGTGTTTTGTAACCGCTAGGATTTCCAGCTGACAGAAAAAGGATTTTGACGCCTTCCTTCAGGGATGCGCATTGATTCTAGGAGCAACCGTTACAATGGAGGTTGCCTTCTGTGGAGAGCGCGAAATCATGGGAGAAGATTGCTGCTGCGCAAGGACGGACGCGTGGGCCAATATGGGCTTAGGCCGCGTGAGACGTGGTCTTCAGCTAGTCAACTGGTGATGTTTCCGGTCAATGGAAGCATTGACCGTCTTGCATACTTCCGGTCAACGGAAGCGTTGACTGTCTTGGATCTAAGTAGGCCGTCTTGCTCTTGGGCTTTGATGGCTCTTTAGCCTTTCGTCCGGTCAACGGTTGGGATTAACTGTCTAGGTTCAAATAGGCTGTTGTGGATTTGGGTTATTCCTTCTTCTTTGGCCAACTTATTACTGGTGTACTCATCAATGCCATAAAATTTTTAAAATTAGTGTTAGAATCTTAAAACAAAATTATCATCATCTTGACCTGTAAAAGTGGGTACCAGGTATATCATTAGAATAGCACAGCTGTACTGGCTAGTAGACAAGCACTGACTAATTAAATATCCTTTGTATTGTGTCTGTCAAATTGACAAATGAAAAGCTTTTAGGTCAACTGTAACTTGAGAGAATGAAGAGATAAGGAATTGACCCCCCTTTTGGTGGGATTAGGACATATGTATACATACTAGAAGAAGTATTCTTACTAAAACTTTATTTGCCTAGCCTAGGGAGTCTCAATTACACACAATGCTTTATAATAAAACACATACGCTAGCTCTTCTCCTTAAGTTGAAGCATATATATTTACTATGCCCAAACTTGTTACATATATATTTCACCTGTATACTCATTACATATTTGGTAAAAATATCATCTAGTAGTTCCCTAGTCTTGATATAATATGCTCATAACGAAGTGACAATCGATTTCGATATGCTTAGTTTGTTTATGAAATATTAGATTTTTAGCTATGTGAATAGTTTTCTGGTTGTCTCACCACATTTGTGATGGTTGGATCATCCACCAGACAATCCAACTCATTCAGAATCATTTATAACCCTATTTGTGGCGAGGGCAATAGCTTTATACTTGGACTCTACCCTCGTTTGTGCTACACCTACCCCATCTTTTTTGTTTGATTTTTAGGGTACAATTTGCCTACCACAAATATTGAGTACCCGGAGGTTGACCTTTATCTAAACCAGAACCAACTCAGTCTGCATTGGAAAAGGCCTGTAATCTTTTATGTCCGTGATTGGAATAACATAAGCCTTTCCCTGGTCCTTTATTCAAAATTCTCACAATATGCAACCCTACCTTGTAATATGTAGAGCAGGGCTGACATAAATTGGCCTAAAACTAACAAGAAAGGTAATATCAGGGTGACATATCTAAATAGTTTATTTTCCCATCATTAGGCATTAATTTCACCCCTAGATCCTTAGTAAGGTTAGATTGCATTAGCTTCCTCAGTCTCCTGCAAGAGATCGACCATATACTTCCTTTGAGATATAAAGATGCCCTTTTTGCAACAGATTGCCTCTATACGTAAAAAAAAGGGGCCAATGTCTTTAGTCTAAAACTGACTTTGAAGAAATGTCTTAAGATCCCTGATACTACTACATCACTACTGGTAACTTATTATATCATCAATATAAATGACAGGCATAAGAATGCTTGCATCTGAGTTTCTGTAGAAATACGAATATCTCACACCTGTTTCAAACCAAACAGCATATACACAATGCTTTTCTACCAAAGTGTGCTTGTGGGAATTGCATTAGGTTACACAAAGACTTCTGCAGCTTACGAACCTTACAAGGCTCCCTGTCGACAACAAAACTTGGCAGTTGCTGCATATAGATTTCTTCCTGCAAATAGCTGTGCAAGAAAGCATTTTTGGCATCTATTTGTTGGAGAGTCTAGCCATGGGTAAAAGCTAACCAACATTCGAACTGAGGACATTCTAGTCCCAGGTGAAGAAGTGTCAAGGTAACCAACATCATACGTGTGAGCATAGCTCTTGTCCAAAGTCGTGCTTTCAATCAAGCTGAGTACCCATCATGGTTTACCTTTATAGTATCCCACTGGTTGCCTTTAACTTTTTTCCTGTAGGTAGAGAGACCAAATCTTATGTCTGATTAGATTTTAATGCTTGCATCTCATCTTCATGCTGGTTCATGTGCTCAGAGACCTCATTTTATTGTAAAGTTGCTGGACAAGAAGTCTGATTTAGAATGTTACTCTGTCATATGTGCTGCAAAGGGACAGACAATGTCACTTCTCAAACATCAAACAGGAACTGAAACCAGTATTTTTATTGTAGCACAGTGCACAATATTGAAAATAATCCTAATCTATTCTTTAGTTAACTAAATCCAAGTCTTCGTTGAAAAGTCATGTAGTATCTCAATCAGAACATATGGTTATTGGACAGGGACCCCACCAATTATTGGGAAATGAGATTCTTGGTGATTCTTTTCAAATTGATATGACTCGCATTGGACTTGGGAATAGTTCCAAGATTGAGTCCAAATTCTGTAGAACAGTGGAGAGTGGATGACCAAGTCTGAAATAGTCCTTTCTAAGGAGATCCTGAAATACACAAACCTTAGGGTGGATTGAGATACAAGAGATCAAGTTCTGAGTAATCTTACTGACGGTCAAATTCAATAGTAACTGTGGAACATAGAGGACAAATGAGAGGTTAATGTCTGATGGAGGATGAGGAACACTTCTCCCTTCTACCAAAACCAAAGAACCAGCTCTAACAGGAACTGCACTTAGTGTTTTAGATAGCAAATAAGTTGAAAGAACATCCATTGTACGCCTATACCTGTCATGTGATCAGATACGCCTAAATCGATTCCCCATCCCCCTAGCATAGACACGTATGCCGTATGTTACTTAACTGCACTCTAGTGCTTGTCAAGAACGTGGGTTCTTGATTTCTAAGTTGGCATTATGTATATCTTGCAAATTCTTTGTCAGTAATGTCAACAATCTTCTTCTCTTGGGCTCTATTAATTTCAGGCAATTTCAGATTAGGTGGCCTGGTATGCCACAATGATAAGTCTGAGTATCTCTGCCTCCGTATTCTTCACAGCCCCCACATCCTGTGAAATCTCTCTTAAGTACCAAAAGTGCCCAGCATCAGCAGTTGGAAACCGAAATGTAGTCCCTTGAGTTCTGATGGACTCAAGCACTGATTCATGTCCTTGAACAAAACATCTGATGCCAAATTGTGCCCTCAAACTCATGTATTTGCTTGGGTGAAGGAGCAAGCCATAACACACTTGATTCATGGAATAATCCTCTATTTTCAGCGAAATAATGCCACATTTGTCATTGGTTTTGTTCTAATTTAAACAGAGTTTTCAAAATTGCTGTTACTTGGAGAGTGGTTACTGGTGTTGGCATACACCATATTTGGGGTCTCCCATAAATCTGTTCCAGAGCTTGCATCATCAACAAATGTTTTCACCTTCCCGTCCATAGAATTAAGCAAGAGATCATGTATTCTATTCTATTTCCCTGGTAGAGGATTTCGGTGAATTTAGAGATTGGGGGTATTGTGTGGATATCAAGCCTTACCCATCCTGTTAAAAGACAAGAGGATAGTCTTCTTCCACATTGAAATTTGCCCATCCACTTTTTTCATACATCAATACTGATAATAATATGGTTGAAAATATTTTTTTTTTTCAATCTAATCACTCTTTTTGATTTTGGAAAATACGTATTCTTACCAATCTTCTACACATTCATTTAGATCATCTCTGCTTGACCACTTCGTGGCAGTGTTAGTGGGCTGTTAGCGCCGGATGTGGCCTTCTGTTGCCACTTTTGTTCTGGTTGGCCATTGAAGCATGAAAAGCAGTCACTAAATTAACCATTGAGGCACTAAAGGTTGCTTGATCAGTACTTGCAGCAACCCGAGCAACAGTAACAGATTCCCAGTGGCTGGAATTCCAGAAACTTTGTGATCGTAGGCGGAAAAAACAGTAGCTTCAACATAACAGCAGTGACCTTCAAGACACTTGTTTTTGGGGAAAACTCTCTGGCCGCCAACCACACTAATCACAGGACTGGCAGGCCAACACTTCTGGGTCTTCCCTCTGCCTTGTCTAACAGTAACACTCTGGGTCAAAAGCTCCTCCAGTTGACTCTTCTTTGCTAGCTGGACATCACAATCATGGCTCAGATGCCACTGGAGCACTGCCTCTAATCAGAAGACGAAGAAAAGAAAGCAAAAAGAATAAACAACAAAAAAAAGAAAAAAGAAAAGGGGAGAATGATGGGTTCTATTGCAGCAATTGTGGTTTCTGTGGAACCTTTCTATGATACTTATCCAAATAGCAGACAAGTTTTCATATTTATATATTTTCTTATTGAAGGGGTGGTTGTTCATTAAACTATCAAAGAAGAAAGGATAACTTGTGAGAATGAAGAGAATAGAAGTTTCACTAGGCTTAGAACCATTTGGGAACAATTATTCTGCTTTTGATTTCTTTCAGCTATGATTTGATAATTGCACGCACCGTCTCTCTCTTTCCCCGCCTCTCATCATCGACTGATCCACACATGCTTACGCCAAAGGAATCTAACCATTGACTCGTGGTAAACTAATCATATTATCCTCCTTTCCTATTCTTGCTGGTTTCATTGGACTGATTTATTGCTTTTTTTCCCATTACATTACTCATATATGTGAAGATCCTTGCTCAACAAATCCTTAGTATGTATGTTGATGGGAATTCTTTCGCAAAGTTATCAGTAGGATCACTTCCAGATGCCTTTTCCTTTCTTTTTGGGGGAGGGGTTGCCCTTTTGGGAGTGGGCTGTGGGGGTTGTGATGATCACATTTGAAGGGCTGTTTGTCAGGGAACCATGTTAGGCTGTTTGTCGTATGACTGCTTTGACAATAGTAGTGCTCTGGTTACATGACTGAGCATTGACGTCTCCTTTATACAGGATCCATGGTGGAATCCAGCTGTGGAAGAACAAGCAGTCATGCGCATTCATCGCATTGGGCAAACTAAAAGAGTGATGATCAAAAGGTTCATTGTCAAGGTACATTCCCCTCTACTGCTTGATGTCATTTGACCTTAATTACTTGAAGTCTTGAGCTTGCCATGATGGGGAGAACTGAATTTCATCACATTAAGCTGCCCCGAATATTATGTTCCTCGCATGCGCTATGTTCAACAATATTAGTCTTTCTATGACTTGAATGACTTCCAAAATGATTTTCGGTAGTAGGGGACGGTTGAGGAAAGAATGGAGGCTGTGCAGGCACGGAAGCAGCGAATGATATCCGGTGCCCTGACCGATCAAGAAGTACGAACTGCCCGCATCGAGGAACTGAAGATGCTTTTCATGTGAACCGACCCTAAAATGCAGAGCTCTCTGGTCATATTGAATGCTGCATGTCTTTCAGGTCTGAGATCTTGATGCTTATGAGCTGCGGCTCCTCATGTTGTGTTGCATGCCAGAGCATGGGCTGAGTGTTATGCCTTTATATCTTTAAATGAAATTTCGGCTAATATCCTCATAATGGTATGATTGTGACAGAGATAGGTTAGATGGTGGAGAATTGATGCTGCTGCATGGTTAGGGCGGGGGGTGCTTAGGAGGTATGAGGAAGTAGAATCAAATTAATGTTACTCTGTAAATCAGTTTGTAGAATTCTCTCGGTGCTTTTAGGGGTGGTGTTGGCTAGTAGCACTGGGCTTTAAGTTTGGATTTTATGTGGCAAAAAATGTATGATTATTTCATGTTCGATTCTTAAACCAACATATTATATGGGGATCTTTTAATGGTTGGACAGATCTTTTTTTAAGTAATTGTTGACTTTTTTAAAGTAAAATCCTCGGCAAAATACCAATTTATTCTTAATTTTTGAAATTTGTGTTTTCTTTTATTTTAGTATTATGTTTTGTAGGAGTCAAAATTTTAGTCTAATTTTATGAGAATTGGTGTCTAGGATTTGAGATTGTTTTATAGATTAAATGATATTGAAAGCTTATAGAGAGCCGGACCCCCTTAAAAGTGAAGAATGGCTACAAAGATTAGAAAAAAAATTTTGAAGTTATAGGCTGTCTGGTTGAGGTAAAGGTCAGGCTGGTATTGTTTAAGCCAAAATGGGAAGCAAAATATTAGTGGCAAATGTGCAGAAGAGAGTCTGGGTCGATTGTTGAAGGAATCCACCTGGATGGACTTCTTGAAAAATTTTAATGTGAAGTATTTCTCAGGTTGTATGCGAATGTAGGAGTTCATGTTCCTCAGATAGGAGAATCAGACTATGGTTAAATACAAGATAAAGTTTACCGAGTTATTCAGGTTTGCCCCACACTTGATAGTTGAGATACGAAGAAGGGCATGATGAAGACTCCAGCAAGGTCTTAATGGCGCGATCTGGGGACAGCTATGGGGAAGTTATTAGAAGAGTATTTCTCAGTGGGGTACAGATTGAGAGGATGAAACTACACATGAGAAAAGGAAGATGATGGGAAGCAGGAGTGCTAAAGACAAGATGTAGTCAGGAAAGAGGCAAAAGCCTGAGGAGAAGACAAGCCAAGTTGGAGGTAAATTGCAACCAGAGGCTCTGACCTAAGAACCCAAGAAATGTTATTACTGTGGATATACAAGGCACTGAAAAGCACTTGATATAATTGTGAGAAGGCTGGTCATGTTGCCAAGAATTGTTGGGCAAACAAAGAGACATCTAGCACAACAAAAGATGATGGTGCAAGTGAAGGTTTTTGTGGTAACCGTGAAGGTTGTAGAAGTCTCACTCTCATTGTTAGGACACATGCATCAAATATTTCAGTCTCTAGCACATATTGTGATAGATCCAAGTGCCACCTACACTTCTGTATTTGATAAGTTTGTTCTCCACTGAGACATCAAGCTTAGATCTCTTATTTATAATGGAGTTGTTTCTATCCCGTGAGTAAAATTCATAATCATTAATAGGTAGTACCCTTGAATATGTGGTGAAAGTAGTAGATCATAAGCTATTGGTCAAATTGTTACCTATTGAAGTGTTAAATTTTGGTGTCATCTTAAAAATTGATTGGTTGTGAGCATATTATGTTTGTATAGATTGTTTTTATGAAGAAGTAAACTTTATTTATTCCCAATAGTACTTTTAAATTTAAAGGAATTAAGTGGAGTGAATCCCCCTTTATATTGGGTTTGTGTGCACATAGTTTTCTAAGGAATGGATATTAAGGATTTTAAGTCTTTGTGACTATTAAGGATCACAATGGAGTAAAGATTGAAAATATTTCAATAGTTTAGAATTTTAATGATATTTCTTTTGATGAGTTACCAAGATTGTCACCAAATAGAGAGGTAAATTTCACTAGTGAATTAGTGTCTGGTACTATGACAATCTATATAGACCCTTATCAAATTGTTCCTTCGAAATTGAAGGAATTAAAACACTAATTGTAGGAATTGTTTCATAAAGAGTATATTAGGCCTAGCTTCTCTCTTTAGAATGTCCCTATATCTTTTATTAAGAAGAATGATTCAATGCGGCTCTATAGTAATTGTTGAGAATTTAATAAGGTCATTATTAAAAATAAGTATCCATTGATAAAGATTGATAACTTATTTGATCAATTGAAGGAAGCTCATATCTTTATAAAATTTGACCTCCATTTAAAATATCAACCTAAAATAAAAAATGTGAATATTTAGAAGACAATATTTTAGATGAGTTATGGGCATTATGAATTTTTAATGATACCTTTTGAGTTGACAAATGCTTCTAAATCTTCATGAACTTAATGAACTCAATATTCTAACTATACTTGGATCATTTTGTAGTTGTTTTAATTGATGATATTTTAATCTACTCTGAGAATGCTACTGAGCATGAGAAGCACTTATGGATTATACTCACCTTAGAGAAAGGCAATTATATGTTAAGTTTAGCAAGTGTGAGTTTTAGATGCCCCTAAATCTTCATAGACTTGATGAACTAGGTATTCCAACTATAACTGGATTACTTCATAGTTGTTTTAATTGATGATATTTTAATTTACTCTAATAATGCTATTAAGGAGCACTTATGGACTATACTCATCTAAGAGAAAGACAATTATATACTAAGTTGAGCAAGGGTGAATTTCATATGCAAGAGATGACATTTTAGGGCGTATAATCTTTAGGTTTAGTGTTTTTATATTCCATAGGAAGATTAAAGAAGTTATAAATTTGATAATACTATAAAATATGATTAAAATAAGGAGTTTTTTTCTTTTTTAAAAAAATTGACAAACTATTATCAAAGATTTCTAGAAGGATTCTCCCATATTGTTACTTTTCTAACTAGGTTGACTGATGAAAATGTGAATTTGGAATAGTTTGAGAAGTAAGCTTTTTAAAGTTAAAAGTGGATATTAACCTCGACCCTAGTGCTAACATTGCCTAAGGGCATTGGAGGGTTCATGGTGTGTTGTGATGTCTCACACAAAAAGACTTGGTTGTATACTGATATAGAATGGGACAATAGGTGTTATTTGTCTAAACAATTAAAAATATACAAATAAAATTATTTGACCTATGATTTAGAGTTAATTGTCATAGTCTTTATTTTAAAAATCTGGTTGCGCTACTTATATGAAGAGGAATTTATCATCTACTCAAATAATAAGAGTCCAAAGTACTTGTTCTTCTAGAAAAAAAAATTAAACATGAGATAACAAATGTGGATGGATTTGCTAAAAAAGTATTATTATACGATTCAGTACAAGCTAGGCAAAGCAAACATGGCGGTTGATGCTTTAAGTCAAAATCGGTTGAAATGATTACCTATTTAATGATGAAAAAATGGAGAATATTGGAGAAATAGATGATTTTTGAATACTGTTGAACCTGAGAAATTATTAGGTAATTATGCCTTATTTTCAAGTGCCACTAACACTCATTTATCAAATTCATGAGGCCTAGAAAGAGGATCCATTTTTTAAATAGATCATGGAAGGTATAATTTGAGGGTTACACACGAACTTTTTCTTTTGATCAGATGATATCCTTTACTATTAAAGTAGGGTTTGCATTCTGAATGTCAAGGAATTGAACAAAGAGATCTTCGAAGAGGTACATCATTCTAAGTATATGATCCATCCTGATAGTAATAAAATATACTAATATTTAAAGATCTTTGGCGAAGAGGCAAATTGTGGATTTTGTATCTAGATGTTTGGTATGTTAGCAGATAAAAGCTAAGTTTAAGAGACCAACAAGGAAGCTCTAGCCTTTGCAATTTTTCAATTTGAAGTAAGAACATATCACTATAAATTTTGTGACGGGCTTGCCACAAACCATCCAATGTCATGATGTAACGTGGATGGTTATGGATTGATTGATAAAATTGGCTCATTTAGTTGCCACTTAAGCAACCTACACTTTGGATTGGCTAATGAAGTTGTATATTGATGAAATTGTAATACTGTATGGGATTCTTGCCTTGATTATTTTAAATAGAGACTCAAAGTTTGCATCAAAATTTTGGAGTTGACATCAAGAGTTGGGGATTAGTATTAGTCTTAGCATTACCTTTTATCCTGAGACTGATGCTTAATTTGAATGACCAATCCAAATTTTGGTGCATATGTCGAGGGCTTTAGTTATGGAGATGAGAGAGAATTGAGATGCTTATTTACCTCTTACTGAGTTCACTATAACAATAGCTTCCGATCCAATATTGACATGACATATTTTAAGATAATGCATGGATGAAAGTGTTGATTGTCTATAAACAGGGAAAAAGTTGAAGATTGAAAGCTCATGCGACCTGATTTAGTGCAAGAGACTACAAAAAAGATCCGAGTGATTGGAGATTAACTACAAGTAGCTGGAAATAGATGAGAAAACTACACTGCGGAGAGGAGACACGACTTATGATTTAAAGTTATAAACACGGTGTTCCTCAAAGTCTCTTCCACCAAGGGAATTATGAGGTTTGGCAAGAAGGGTAAGTTGA
Source organism: Nepenthes mirabilis (assembly GCA_025585075.1). NCBI lineage: Eukaryota > Viridiplantae > Streptophyta > Magnoliopsida > Caryophyllales > Nepenthaceae > Nepenthes > Nepenthes mirabilis. Next base: position 2,164 of record JAODPA010078377.1, on the reverse strand, counting down.
ACCCAAGGCATATAGGGTCGTTTGAGATATTAGAAAAGGTTACGAATGTGGCCAATAGATTTGCCTTGCCTCCGACTTTATTTGATGTACATGATGTCTTCCATGTTTTCATTGCGAAAGCATGTATATGATGATTCTTACATGATTGAGTATGAGTTACTACATATCCAAGAGGATCTATCATATAAAGAGGAGCCGATATAAGTTCTAGATCATAGAGATCATGTCCCACATTTGAAGATAATTTCACTGGTCAAAATATTATGGAGATACCATTCAATAGAGCAAGCCACTTGGGAGAGAGAGAATCATATTTATCAGAAGTATCCCCACTTATCTTAGGATTGAGGTAATAATTTCGATGACAAATTTTTTTTTAGGAGGGAATGAATATGATATTATTATTCAAAGTACAAGTTAAATTTTGATTTTAATATTTTCTTGAGTATTCTTAGAAGGCTTTTATTCTTAACATGGATCATATTATTAGTTCAAATTATACATGATTTTTATTGATGGAATTAATTTACATAATTTAATAGATTTTTTCATATATGGGCTAATTGGATTAGGTTATGACATAATAAACTACTAGAGTAAAATTTTGCCTCTATACCTTAGAAATTTCGATCCAATTTTGTCCCAATTACTTTAACATTGAGAAATCTTGGGAGCCCATTCAAGACTTGCATGTTAATAGCAAGCCATGTACAAGTTTCATACCTTAGAAAAATTTCCAGTGTCAAGTCATTATAGAGTGAGAGAGTTAGTGGAGTCTTTCATTTGTAAGTGTTTATACATGAAGATAAAACATGCATGCTTTTAATGTGTCATTAGTGCATGTTTTTAATGAGGTGACAAGTGAAAGAAAGCTCACAAAAATAGCATGAATGTGTCTTATTTGGTGCCATGGACTCCACCATAACCTATCTCAATCAAATTAAGTGAAGGAGAGTGAGGAAAAATCTTGAGTGAGATTTAAAAAGGAGGAGAAATTATGTTGGAGAAATTGGGTAATTAATTCATATTTTTTCTCTTTAATTTCTTCTTTTATAAATTCTAATGAGTACACCAATAATGGGCCAACCCAAGGAAAGGTCAACGGAAGCTCAGAGAGGCCAGTAAACATTTCTGACCGCCCAGTAAGAAGATGGGCTCAAAAACTAAAAGGCCCAAAGACGGTCAACGTTGGCATTGACCGTCCCGGCGGCCAACTTACTCACAAACGGTCAACTCGGCGTTGACCAGTTTGTTGGGCCTCTAGAGGCCTTGCGACAGTGATGGGCCTATTCAATTCTGGCCTACAGCCCATCAGTGGATCGCCCGCCGCTCTCCACGAAGGCGGTCAACGCACTGACGGTCAACTCAGGCGTTGACCGTCCGCGCTTTGCACATTGGGCCCAAGAAGCCTTCCAACAGTAACGGGCCTGACCCGTTTAGGCCCATTAGTCATAAAAAGGTCAGCCACAATCCTCCAAGGATATTCCACGATCTCAATATCAACGAGATTGGCGCCCTTCAAATAAGGAAGGCGCCAGATTTTCCCAACTCCTTGTCAGCCAAAAAATCTCAACGGTAACATGCTGGGAAGGAAAGAAGTAAACTTGAAAAATGGTTGACCGCCTCAGAATGAAACAATCCTCCACAATTGGGCAACCAGCATCAGCCTCCAAAAGGAAGGCCAACAGCAGATCAGGGGGACGATCCCTCCTTCCAAAGAAGGAGGATCGCCATCTTGGCCAAAAAAGAGGCCCTGGATTCCCCATCCAGGGCATGCTTTGTTAGACGCTTTCATCCATACTTGCAACGCTCTCAAACACGCTTCCAAAGAGGCTTGGAATTACGCTCTGAAACACGAAAAATTCTAAGTGCACTGAGAAGCAAGCTCTGGTTCCTAGCAGCCAAATGCTCAAAGACAATCAAACTCCAAGGCAACGAACGGGTTTCTACACCACGTCCTCTGCCTTCCCACCATCAATATACGAGAAAGGACCTGCGCCTTTCTGACATCTGGAGCAAGACACTCATTTCCCATCTCTCATTGCTTTCTCTCTCTTTCAGTTCCTTCCATTGAAGGCTGTTTGCTGACTTGAGCGTCGGAGTGTTTTCGGTGGGATTACTTCCCGCCGTAAATGCTGACCTCTTGTTCGTTTTAGTGGTGTGC
>JAODPA010078366.1:0-22231 GCA_025585075.1 Nepenthes mirabilis | reverse complement strand
AGTAAATATAATAATAAATTTATCAAGTAATTTGTTTGATTAAAAATTTTAATTCCATATTGAATGATTGATATTGTGCAAATGAATGTTGCTAAACATTTAATTTTCCATTAAATATTTACATTTCTAATGGAAACAAATGAATGTGTTTTTTAGAAAAAACTATGAAAATGTGAAAGTTAAAAATGTAAGATTATTGAAAAACCCAAAACATGAAACTTTGTTTCTCAAATAAGCAGAGTTTTAATTTCCTGGTTTTGTGTTTGGGATTATATTTGTCACTTTCCCGGGTCCTCTATCCTTTCACAAAAAAGTTAGATTAACATTTAGCTTTCGAGCTTGTAAAGTTTTGAAGGGAAATAGTAACTAGTTTATCATAGTTATAAATAAGTCGTGTATTTATACTTGTGAAGATTAATCTATGAACAGAGACTTCATCAACAACCGGAACTTGTTTCTATTATTACATTCCTTTCACAGGTACATGTTACATGAAATATGGCTTGAGGTTCTAGAAACTAATAGCGGAAGTCTAGCATTCCTCCAAATTATAAAGATAAAGGCTTGCTGAGATGTATGGAGAAAAAAATTTGCAATTGCATAACTCATGTGAAAGTCATAAGCTAATTAGTAAATAAAATACCTCTTCTCAACTATGAACTTCATTAAGAGTTTCTTTGTATATTGTTTGACAAGTTGAAAGTCTATCATGATGTGCAGATTTGTAATTAAACAACAGTGCCATACAATAGATTTACTGAATCAGATCATTGCTAAGCAGAATTACAGTTGGAGATAGTATGAAATTCTTGAAGGTGCTATTGATTTTAGAGTCACAGCACATTACTTATCATTAAGTTCTTCTACTTATCGATTCATAAGATTTTGTCATCATCAATAGCTTTAATGTGATAATGGATAGGTCAAGTCATCTGACATAAGGGCTTGATTAGGGTGTAATTTTTTCATATTTCAAGGCCTCCATGTGTATTGTTGTATAAGTTGGATTGTTTCCTTAAATTATTTTTTTCTTTTTAAAGCTGAAAATCCTTCGGACAAGGATCCCCAGGATTGTCTGGGATTCAATGTGATCCCTTTGAATTCTACCTACATCAGAGTTTCCAGAAGTCATATAAATTGCCAATGTTGTGATTACAGGATCGTATGATCCAGATTGGGGTAGTTTGATAGCCATGTAATCACAATTAACTGTTAATAGCCATTTCCGACTTTGGTTGGTGGACACACCTTGTAATGATTATTGATGCAATTATTATTTCTCTTCTTAAAGTTATTGGCATGCCCTATCTGAAGGCTGGCAATTACTATCTTCTACATTAATTGGCTTTTGTTGATGAATGAATTTACCCTGGTACAAGCATCAAAAAGTTGAGTAGTCTTAAAGGCATAGTTACGGAAGTGTACATTGTGTTTAGTTTAGACATTCCTTATCAGCATCTCAATTCTAGTTCAAGCGCCCCAACTGTCCCCTTTCTCAATCTCTCCCAAACTGCCACTGGCATGAAAAGTTGCCTCATGCCTATTTATTTTCAAAATTCTTATATGCACCATTTGTTGTAGTCTTGGACTCGAAATTGTTCAATAAAAGGATTATTTAGGAAGTAAATTATTCCTTCATATAATCTGTTGTAATTTATTGAATCAAAGGGGTGTAATGGAAAGTCATAATCAGCTTCACATTCTCATTGCATTACATTCTTAACAATAGCAACTTGTGCTTTGGTAACTCAGCTATTTGGCATATTTGTTGGCTTTTGCTAGTTTCAATGAATCAGTTATTTCTCACTCCTTAGATGATTGGTAAGTTTGGCTGCAATAGGATGTGGTCTTTTAATTTCTTTTTGCTGTTCCTTGTCTTATGCTAGGTGTGCTGATTCCACTTACATGCTTTTATATTGGCGTGTCATGTAGGGTGTAGCATATACCATGCGATGAGACTAATGGGGTTTTTTTTTTCCTTAGTGGTGTCGATCGATTTAAACGACAGTTTGCACACCTTGAAGAGCATTTTGGCCGAGGTGAAAGAAGCACTCCACTCCAAAGACAGCATGCTTCCTTGCCAAGGTAAACTTTTGATTGAAGATCTGGTTTCTTATTGTATGCAATTAAGTTACTGAGTGTTGATGGCATTCTCATGCAATTAAGTTACTGAGAATGCTCATTTTCCTTTCACTATCGATGCATGCTTGTCATTTGCTGGCTAATGTTGAAATTAGTTTGTATGCATTTTTACAGTTGACCTAACAGATTTTCCATTATTATTAACCTTCTTTTATTGAATCCGATGTGCTTTATGGTGCTTTGTGTCTTTCTATTCCTCAGAGAGCGGGTTCCTGCACCCAAAGATGAGAAGCCTGAGGAAAATGTGGATCTTGAACAAGAAACTGTTGCTATCATATCTCAAAGTCCCCCAAGATCTGATGGATCAGATAATTCTAATGCACAAAATGGTCCTAATAAGCCAAATTATAGTGCTCGTAGCCTCTTGAAGAGTGCTAGCATCAGTGCTTCGAAGTGTGTGGGTGTACAATCCAGAAAAGATCCCGAGGTATGAAGCTTAAGCTCTAATAGGACTCCAGCAAATATGAAGGGAATTAAAAAAAAAATAGTGGAAAATATATCAAAAAATCAGTTATTTAGGTAATATTTTGATAAAAAAGTAATCAAATTTCCTTAAAATTTCTGGATTCTTCACAGAATCTTAAAGTAGGGAAGGTAGTTTTCTAAACTTTTAAACCAACCTATCTCTGCATATTAAAGGGACGTGGGGACAAAAAACAGATGGATATTATCCATTGAATCTCTCTCTTGGAATATATATGCAGATAGGTTGAATTTGCATGGAAAGTGCAGTGGCGATCTTGTTGAATCATCATGGTTTGATGTTGACATTCACATTGCACCATGATGATGCAAATGAGTTGGGCTGAATTTGAAAATAGGTTGCTTAGGCTTCATGTCACAATTTAACTTTTACACAGCTGAATTTGACCGTCCGATGTCAACTGCCAAGACTTCTCCAATTCATGGCTAGCCATTCCAGCTTGAGATTCAAAGGGCCCCATCTATGATATTTCACATCATTTTCCTTAACTTCAAGGCTGTCATACTCTTCGTCAAGCAACCAGCAGTAAAGCGATTGCCTTGGACAGTTAACTCATCATCAAGCTAGCACTTTCCGCATCGATAGGTTATCTTGCCATACTGACACTTGCACCCATTAGGTCATTATAAGCACCCTGCTATTGCTCCCATTCGTTAGCCAATGGCACACGCCAGTCCTGCCCATTATACCCGGGCTCTTTATCTCTTTACTGGTAGCAGCTGACACTTGTAAAGGCAACACTTTGCATAATGCATACTAAATCACCTCTGTGATGGACTTGGCCCCTCCTTTTAGATTTCTTCCATGCCTCCTGTTGGCTTATTCTCACACTTGACGTTTCAATTCTACAAGTATGTCAACAATGCATGTGAATGACATCCCATAAGACATCCTGTAACAATAGTTTGTCTCCTTTGTGGAGTGGACTCATCCAAATATTTCTCATGAACATCATCTCACAATGGTCAAACGTGCCTTTAGTTACTGCTTACACAATTTCCACTGGCATTCCTTCTATGAGGAGCTATTCACGTCTTCAGTGTCTCCCACTAAAGTTCCTTGCAATTGGCATCTTGACCTTTACCGAGCTCTCAAGGACCTGCTTACCCAACTGACTTAACTAACTCGGATAGTGCAGATGGGACTGCAAAATAGGATTGAATTTTAGCAAGGAACTCTTTTGACTCCTCTCAATGATACACCTTTGATGCCTCATAATGTCTAGTGCCTGGCACTGGACGCCTCAACTTTGCTCCACAAGTTGTCACTGACAGTAATAACAGGCTCTCAAATTCCTGGAAATGGTCCCCTTCACTTCGTCTGTATCCTACATCCTGTAGTCAGGAAAAATCCAAGTCTTGGCCATCTTGGCCTCACATTGATTCATAGATTCATGGATTATAGGCCTACAAGTAGCTGTCACAATGAGTATTATATCAGCTCTTTCACTAAGCCAAAACCTTCGCTAACGTGACCTTTCCAAAAGAAAGGTTCCCACTTAACATTCCACATGGTGATCCTTTACAAAATCATTCGTAGTAAATCAAGTGCCTCTCTACGCAAGTCATCTTGCCCCAATAAATGCACTGCTGATGCAACTTTCCCATTGAAAATCTCTAATGACATGGTTTCTACAACCATGCAACCCACTCGACTGACATCTTTACAACTACAAACTCAAATAGAACAAGATTCACGGGAGGTTCAACGATTCCCCATATGTGCCACTATTCACTTGTTGACAACTCCTCAAAACCGGCACATCTTGTGAAATGCATCACTCCAGGAGCACTCTTGGCAACACTATACAACAATATTGAATCTGACTCTGTCACAAGATTTTTGTCAAGCAACCTTGTGTGAACACTACCTTATGGCACCTAGTCAAATGACTCCCCGGTCACCAAATGGCTAGTTGGCACACATTGCCTCTGACAATGGTTCTGCTTCTCAAATGTCTGTATCAAACTCGGAAGAAACTCTACATCGAAACCTAACATGGCGGTTAACGGATTTCTAATATTGATTACAAAGCGCATATATCATCAAAAGTTAAACATGCAGCATTTTGTCTCTCCAGGTTTTTCGTCTAGCCTGATCAAGATCAACGAAGACCCAGTTCTGTTGGTGGTTGCTAATAGCTTCCATTGACCTCATGCCTGCAATGAAATGAAGCATTGTAGTCATGGTTGACTTTCTCTAAAACCAATCTGTCACAGTCCAACTTTTATGCATCAGATATTGATTGTGTGGTGCAGACTTCTCTTATCAGGGGAACCATTCTAAACTTGACTAATCAAAGGGCCCTGCCGACGATATTCATCCACATGAGCTTGTATAGGCAATATTTTACTCCAATAATAGTTCATTTTTCCTGAAATTTTTGGAGTCCACAAAATCTGAGAGTATAGGAGGTAAATTCCTGTACATACAAAACAAAATTGTCTCTGCACATTAAAAGGACATTATTTTTGGTGTAAAAAATGATGCGCATTGTTCGTTAGATCTCTCTTGGATTGTATATAGATAGGTCGAATTTGTGTAGAAAGTGCAGTGGGAATCTTGTTGAATCACGGTGCTTTGTCTCATGACCCTAAACTTCTATGGATGCATCAGATAGGGAGATCACAGATGGGAAGATTCACATCAACCCATCAGATTATAACTGCAGCCAATGATGCAACCAATCAACTAAATCAGGCAACCCACCAGATCAGCAAGATCGAGGCCAGAAGTTGTTACAAGTTGTTAGAAATGTTGTGAAGCTGTTTAGGGCTGTTAACAAGCACGTGGTTAGAACATTTAGTGGAAGACAACCTTGTAACGCTTATAAAAGAGGCTGCTGAAGCAAGAACAGTTTGTGTAGGAACTGATGATGAATTGAGATTGGGTTCATCTCCTCCCCTTCCTCTAACCTCTCATCTCCTTTCCTTCCTCTAATTTCTCATTCCATTCCTCACCCTCCCTTCAATTTCCTCTCTTTTTTTTTTATAGCAATTACATCAGTTTTCCTTTTGGTTGACCAAGCTCTTGTTGGCTCATCACACTTTGGAGTTTACATTCAAACACATTCACACCCTTGATGATGCAAATGAGCTAGGCTAAGCTGAAAAATGTGTTGCTTTGGCTTTGTGTCAAGGCCTAACTTTTATTCAATGAAAATTGACCATGAGGCACCAAAATTTAGTCAATTCAAGGCTAACTGTTCTCAATTCAAGGATCTAAAGGGCCCTCTTCAGTATTTTAGCCGCATGAGCTTGTAAGTCAATGTCCTCCTGCCATAGCTTTGAGGCTTCCATACGTCTTAGTCAGTAGTATACCAATTGCTTTTCTGTGTCTGGCTCACTATCGATTGCTCCATTGATGGGCTGTCTTACCTTATTGTGTTATTATCTAGCACTTAGCTGCAACCGCACTATTGCTCTTATTCACCACTAGGAACTCATTAGCCTACCAGTGCACCCCACTAATATCCATGACTCAATGTCCTGGGCACCCAGCTTTCTAGCCTTTTATTTGGTAGGGGCCCTGACCCTATAGACCACTCATAATGCATCGTGGTCACATTAGCATGATAACATGTTTTATTTATCATGTTTCAATCAATAGAATACTCGGTAACCTTGATCGCAATAACCTATAGTCTGGTGTCGCCTCATTGTGTGATTTTCACATTTCAAGTGTTTTGGCCAGCTCAAGGCTCCCAACTTGCACCCCCCCCTACAAAGCTATCCTCTTGAGTATTAGTTAGTATTCGATCTTGAAGGCGTACCGAGAAAATATCCATTCCAACCACTATCACACTAGCGAGCCATTTAGTCCTTGTTGGATAGTGTCTATTGTCCCCTGACAAATGGAGACCTTGGGTTCTTAAGACATCCTGAAGCCCATCTTTTATCACTAGAAAGTGTCGGGATTCTTCGAGAACAAAAATATTCACACAACCGACACAATGGAAATGAACCCTGAATTTTTTATCAATCGTTAGTCATCAAACACCGTGATAGCACAATAAACAAAAATTACGCAACCAAGTATACATAAGTTGTACGATAATATATAAAGCGGAAAACCTTTCTCAATTAAGAAAAAATAATGGAACAAATTTTAAAGAAATTTGCTAGAAAAGTGTTTAATTATAAATATAATCAAATTTGAAATTTCTCAACAACCTGTCTGAATGACTAGTTGAAATTAATCCTAATACACCTAATAACCCTTTAGAAAAGATACACCAAAAGAAATAAGTAACCAAATGATAATACGTTGTAGAAAATAAGACTAAAATAATATACCTTAACTTGGCAAAGAATGAAACTTGAATTGGCTACAACCGGATACCAAAAATCTTCATTATTTCTTATTTCTCTCTTCTTTCTTTCCTTGTGGCATTTCTTTTTGTTGAATATGATTTCGGATGCCCAAAAAATCAGATCAGGGTTTTTATTATATTGTGTGGCTGCTTGAGCGGCTAGCTTGCGGATATTTCGTGGTCACCACTAGAAAAACCTCCTAGTCTTGGTGCTTAAGCAGCAATATCACAGATAGCTATTGGAAATCCTTGTCAACTTGGTGCTTAAGCTACTAGCTTGCAGCCTTCTCATGAAATCTCTTACAAGTAGTTTTGCTCGTGTGAACCTCACCTCACATGAACTTTAGTGTACATCGTCACTTGAACAAGCCTCTTGTGAATATTACGCGGCCTTCTAGATGACTTGTTCATTAGATATGGGATTTGAAAAGGAGTGGCCCCAAAACTCAACAGAGCTCACTCGGGCGATCTATATTGCTCAACTTACTATGCTTATTCTGGGTGGTGCGGAGCTTAACAAAATGGTTCTCCATGTAGAGGACTCTATGGAATTTCCTGGGGTTGACATTTAAACATCGTAACCACCACCATGGCATATTTTTATGAATTGATCAAGCACTCGGACTGGACTTTAATGCCATTCCATGTTTCCACCTTGGATTGCATCAGTCTTCCTGGTGCTTTGGAAAATGTTGTTGATCCATGGGAAATCATTCACTCCTCATCAATGTGTGGATCGGTAGTGTCATGCCCCAAGTTAACAGTGTTGACATCCATGTCGACAACCAATGACATTGTTAACTATGCCAACATCACTTTAAAGCCTCATCCATGAGGGCAAAAGCACACCTCCTAGTGCCTTTTTTAGAAACACATGCTGCACACGACTCATCTATCCTCACGGCATGTCAACAGCTCAACTTGCAAGCCATGGAAAATCTTGCTTGTTGTTTTAACCTTAAAATTAGGCTTCAGCTCAGAATTATCGAACTTTTTGAATGAGCTTGTATTGAGCCCTAGTGAGCTCCTAACTGAGATGTTGCAAGTTTATTTCTAGGAAGTTTGATTTATCATAACAGAATATGTTAGTCTTGAACTTTAACTTTGTTATTTAAACAAGCCTGCCTACAATTCAGTTTAGGGTTGGCGGATTACATCAAATAGAGCTCTAATTAGCTCTTGACGAGCCAAACCTGATCAGAGCATTGAGCTGATTTGTTGGGTCTAACAGCAGCCTTGAGAAGAAGGATAAGCAAAGAGACTACAGTTAATTGAGCTTTATCATGTATACATTGGCGTTGCTGCCTCTGGTAAAAAATGAACGTCTTATAATGGTTTTCTGAATGAGCAGGGAGATGCAATTGCTGAGCAGAACGATGATGGGGCTGATGAGCTTTCCGAAAAGGTTGCCGCCCTGAATGCCTGATGGTCTGTACTAGCAGGGATGGGTTATATTAACATAGTTGAAGATCACGCATATTTCTCATCGTCTTCCAGGAGAAAAGCTAACTTGTCAGAAAAACCTTTGTTTTCAGAGTTTTACACTTACTGTACTGGTCATCTATCATAAAGGAAATTAGTTATGGAATTGTAACACATGGTTGATTTTGCTATTCAGATCTTGATTGTACTGTCCCTCGCTGTGGAGCTGCAGTTGCAATACCATTAAATACGAATTCTTACAAGCCAACTTTTTGTGCTCCATGTTGAATGAGCGAGCTGAAGAAATCATTAGACTGGCTCCAAAAATTTTCCCCTCTAATCTTGTCCAAAGAACTTTCCAACAAGATATTTTTTACATAACTATAGTTTTTATTCTCAAAAAAATCAATTTCTTTGTTGTGGAATAAAATGCCATTGCATCATAAGATATTTATTTTAAATTTATTCGAAACTATTAATCGTTGCTCATTCTTGTCGAATTGCGACCCTTTGTCTCAACCATTGTAGCATGTGTGTTGCCGGGGGCACAAGGGGAATGGTGATTTGATGTCATCCTTACAAGGGCCCCTACTACCCGTCAGTACGTGGCATTTTTCCAGTAATTGTTACTCTGTAGTGAAGTCTTTATAGCCCTATCCTGGAAGCCATTGGCATTATCATGAATTCTACAACCCAGCTTACCTAACGGAGCCTGATTAAAAAAGTTCTTATACATCGCAAACCACCCATAGATTGAGGCAAGGATCAAGAAGAAGAGGCGAATAGTTTTCTAATCTCTTATTATCTCACCACCATGAATTCGTAACACATATTTTGACGGCATTTGAAAACCAGGTATCGGAGTTTAAAGTTTGACATCGCAAAGACAGGTAGTGCTGCATCAGTAAACTTAGCAAGGACCTCTTTAACAGCTGGTAAAAGGAGTTGATGCATCCATCCCTTAATTTAGTTATAGTCTCTCTTTGATCTTGGCGTGAAATTTTTTTGCTCCAAGACATAGATAGTCCTAAATACTTGTCCTAATTGTAAACATCCTTTGTTTAAATGGGTAGGTGAAAAAAAATACATATGAGATATTTATACTATAGATTTTATCCGTTTTATTAAAGCCCATCAACCTATTTGAAAGGGATAGCTATATAGGCCTAACTCTGATAATACCCGAAGTATGCTGCTTCTTTCGAGGCGTGCAGATGGTTGTGTGGCAAGGTCGAAATATAGTTATTATTTTTAATTAAGAATAGTTCTGTAATTAAATTTTAGATGTTACTATAATTAGGCTGGTACTAAACAATTGGCAACGGTAATGCGAGCGAGACTTTTTTGAATTTGATAATCGTCTTTGAGACTTGAAGCTCCAAGAGCATAGGGGGTCCCTGGGGTGCTTTTCGGCTCTTCAAGATTTCGGCTTGGAAGTTGCTTGGATTAGTTTGGAAACAATTTGGTTGTAGACTTCTCTCATATCTGACTTCAAAGCCACATCTCCTTTCCTACCTCTTCTTCTGTTGTTTGAAATATGGAGAACCTCCTGGGCCACAACCACATAGCCAGTTACATACCTACCAAGGCACCGAGGCACTTTGGTAAGGCGAAATAACCTTTGTCTAAAACCTCCGTCAACCTGTTAACCCAAAGCTTTTGCAATAATCTTGCAAGTTACATTACAAAGCTAATAGACTTCTAGTCTGTCCCACGCTCTCGCGCACCATTGTTCATCTGCCAGAGCATAAAGAATTGAAGCAAACAAACAACTTGCACGACCGGGCTCCATGAGGAGGTCATTAGACTCAGAAACATCTACTTCTACCGTATCTGTCCGGGCAAGGATTAAGGCACCAGCTATATGGTTATACCTCTACGTTCAACGATAAATAAATGGCTATATAGTTTCTTCTAAAAACATTAACACCATCTGATTACACAATGTCCGTAGGTAATAAAAGGTCTGGGCACTTGGGTAATGAAAAAGCAAGCCAATTGTCTGTTGGGTTTGGTCACTCCCTTGTGGGTAACCTAACAAACTGTTCGTCATCGGAGGATTTCCGGAGAACAAATGATGGAGTTCATTTGTTGGAAATCCGGAGAACTGTTTCCGGTCAACGGGACGTTGACCGGAGGAAAACAGTGGACGGTCAATAGAGATTGACCGTCAGCGGCCAACTGAATCCGGTCAACAGGAGGTTGACCGTCTGGGGCTGCAGGAGCGCTGCTGGGCGGCGGACAGGCAGCAGAGAAGACGGTCAACAGGAGGTTGACCGGATGACAGCAGGAGCACTGTTGCATGGCGGACTGGCAGCTGAGGACGGTCAACGGGAAAGTTGACCGGCTGACAACTGGGCCTTGGAGACTGTGGAAGATGGCAGCTAGCAGAGGACATATGTCTTTCCAGGATTGGTCGACAGGAGGGCGGTTGGGCTGCAGAGCACGCGTCTGCACAGTGCAGAGCTTGCGCCGTCTGCAGGGCATGGGCCTGCAGGAAGCTCGGGAATTGGTGAAGACGTAGCACTTATTATCTGACAGTGGTGACCAGCTGGGCAGATGGAATTAGGTGGAGCCAGGACGTCTATATATGAGCACCAAGAGCTTATGGAGAAGGTAGGCCTTGGGTCCAGAGCACGAAAAAGGCCAAGGAGAGGAGTCTTGTGCTCTGGCTGGTGTGGCGACAACATCAGGGGCGCACCGTTATAGCCAGGGGCTTGTGTAGCCAGGGGCGCTGTGCGCCGGCCGCTGTGTGCGGGGGTGAAACGGCGTCCGCCGTTTCACCAACACTTGTAAAATGAGAGAGTAGAGTGCACCACAGTGAGGAGAGAAAAAGTGGAAGAAAGAGAGAGCAGTGAGTGAAACTCAAAGTGTGAGGACTTTGTATTCTCGGGCTCTGTTCTTCGTTTTCGTCTCTGGGGCTTGTGTAGCCAGGGTGGTTGTTGTACTCTATCTCTGGGTTTTGTGTAACCATTTTACATAGTGGATTTTATTGATGGACTATGTGTCCCGTGGTTTTTCCTCTTCGGTTTGGGAAGGGGTTTCCACGTAAAAAATGCTGTGCATATCTTGTTCTTTGTTCCTACTAAATGGTGGCTGTCGATGACGGGGGGGTTCAGGTTTTCCGCTGCTGCCGGATCTGGTGGATCCGGGTCTTCCGACCCCAACATTGTCAAGGGTAACCCTGGAGAATTCCAAATTAAGGCAATCGTGGTGCCTGTGAAGGTCTTTCTTTCATGGCTGACCTCCTCAGACTTTGACAGCATCTTACGTTGAAGACAAATATACAGAGAAAAAAATACGGAGCCATACCGAGTCATACCTCCCTAGCACTAGCTGTGTTTTGCATAAGCTGCAGGACTATCTGTTCAGATCATCACATTTTTGTTGTCCCAGAATGGATGATGATCCAGATTACTTGTGAGTTTCCGGCACGAGTGTCCATATCATCCTTGATTGCTTAAAAATTTCATGCAAAGTTTCAACACAGCTCTTCCAATATGGATTTCGGCATTTATTTTCTTCTGCACTGAACTTACACCATACTTTTGCATCTGTAAGTTGGTCAACATAGATGTCGACTACTTTCACTCTATCTTCATCCCCATGAGTTTATTGGAGGGCTGATCTGTTTTGTTGTCTGCAATGGGTAGCACAGGCAGCCCCTCAGAATTTACCTGTTGCATACATAGGGGAGTTTCTCAAGGAGCAAATGATTTCCATTCCTGCAGGACAAATTGAGGACTTCCAAATGTTGAAAGAGATCCTGTTAAAAATCTTGGTAGGACTGCATTTGTTGCTACGGCTATCATGTGTATGCTGACTTTGACATATTTCAATGCAAATGAACTGTGGAGCAGCAAAGTAAGCTATCAAGGTTGGAGTTCTCACAGAGACCCGTAGTCTGAAAACTAAAGAATGCAAAATCTTGGATCAATAGGCTCTTATTTACAGTATCTTTTGTCACTTGTGAACCAGTAATGCTCAAGATAAGTTTACTAGCAACAGGGACGCCCATGATTTCTGCTCAACCTGCCATTATAAATAGCCCTTAAAAATCACTCGAAATGAATTTGGAAATGATTCTTTGCTCTTTGATTTTCGTTTCTGTTTTTTTGAAATATGACCTTGTATTTCTTTAACCTTTCCTTCAGAGATCATCCAAGCCAGTTCTCTGCTATTCTATTTATCGCATGTATATATATATATATATATGCAGCCACAGTATACTTCAATGCCTCAGCGTAAGTGATGATACACTCTAACCATCTTTAGCTTGTGCACTCTGAAATTAAACACTAGCTGCAATTAAACATCATTGGCATGAAGCTCCTTTAAATTTTCACTGCAAATAGGGGTCGGAAAAGAATCGAGGAAGAATTGAACAATTATTGGTGCCATTGGACTTCCATATATTCAGTTGAACCAAGCATAGGAAAAAAACCAACGCACGAGGCAGATGATGTTGGAACTGATAATTGGGGCATCAGTGTGAACATTTTGTCACACAAGAGGTTGTCAATCTTACCAGTAATCTCCACAAGAACATGAACCTCCCTTGAAATGATGGAAACGGTTAGAATCCCTTAATATTATCAACCTTCCCACAAGCTTTGATATGTGCTTGATTGCATTATGGCAATCTTGGCACACCCTCAAATTTTTCATTACACGGATTGGTATCCCAGGCGGTATAGTTAGGACGGCAAATGCAACAGCTAATTTCTCGCTGTGATACTTGAGCATATGTACCTTCTCCTCTTCATCGACATCATGCAAGACCAATTTTGTAGAAGATACGTAGCCATCCTGCTTCATACGCAAATCCATCTCCTCTAAGAAAGCATATATCCTGTCCTTGTCTGGATGACAAGAGTCTCCAGCAGAAAATGTATAAATTTTGTTTTGAACTTCAACCCAACTATACCCTGGTACTTTCTTGACCCCCGTATGCCTCATTTTCAATCTCATCATTCGTACATCATCCCATCTTTCTGAAGCTGCATATAAATTTGATAAGAGAATGTACATTCCTGAATTATCAGGCTCCATTTCAAAAATGATCTTAGCAGCCTTTTCACCTAGCTCGGCATTCCCATGAATCCTGCTTGCACCAAGCAGTGCACCCCATGTTGCAGCATCTGGTTCAAATGGCATGTTTTTCACGAAATTTAGGGCTTCATCTAGCTGCCCAGCTCGGCCCAGAAGATCAATCATGCAAGTGTAATGCCTTGGGTTAGCTGTTATACTGTAATCTGTATACATTTCATAGAAATATTTTCTGCCTTTGTCTACTAAACCAGTATGACTACATGCAGATAAAACACCAACCTAAGAGACAAAAGGAAATGGCAAATCAATAAATAATTATTACATTTAGAAGAACCAAAGCACATATACAAAAACCATAACTGCAATATATAAACAAATTCTATCAACTACATGTAACACATAGGTATACCGTGATATTCAGAGAGAAAAAAAGACGTAATGTGAAATAGAAAACCATGAAAAATTAAAAAACTTCACCTCTTTGATCTATACTTCAGTTCGGGAGAGAGAAAGAAGATACATGCCTCTTATTGATTTGCCCTCAATGGGCATAAAGACATATGCTAGCAGTTAGAAATGAGAGGACTACAGTTCCTTATTTCAGAAGAAATAATAGTTCCCTGTTCTCAAAAGCCATTCTCACACTATTCATGGAAAACTTTATGCTTCCATGCATTTTTTTTTTTTTTTTTGTGAAACAAATTAATTATGGAAAAATCTAGCAAACTCTTTGCTAAAACAACTACACAAATCACATGAATCATTGCTGAATACCTTTTTTTTTGGTAATCAATCATTGCTAAACACACCAAAAAGAAAATGAGGTAAATATCTATACTCATATATATGCAAAAGGAGGATTGTATCACTTAAATATTGAAACTTGTTTTGGAAGCAAGTATAAGCTTTATCGTTAAAAAGCCTAAAAAGAACAAAACAGCCAAGGCCTTTAACATTTTCTGAGCCAACCAAAAAAGCAAACAAGTCTAACTTAAACAAAATTAATCTTTCGAATCTCCTATCTGTTCTGCATAATTAGCTTTAGCACACCCTCTCTTACATTTGAACCTTGCCATTTATAATATACTGTCATAACTGAGAATACTCTTTTAATCTGAGCTTTCCTCTTTCTTCCTTTGATGACATCATTATGAACTTCAGTCTTCGCACTTGAGCATCTGATGTTCAAAGCTGTCTGGACGCTTGTCCATTGTTTGTTGCATAAGGCCAATCAAAGAACAGGTGGTTTCTTGTTTCAATTGGAGATCTGCAATACCCATATTGATTTATCCCTGAAACTCCCAATTTATAACGTCTGTCCCCTGTCAGTAGCTTGTTTTACACAGTGAGCTACATAATGAAAGATGTCTTTGGTATGTTCCTGCAATTCTAGACCAGTCTTCTCCACTCAACTTTATTACCATGCTTTCTTGCAAACTCATAGGCAAAGCAATCCTTAGGATTCACACTCCATTTGACACCAACGGCTTGGATACCTATGGTGGACGTGAATTGGTCTCTGCTACCAATAATTGAGAGCCACCACTAAGAGCCTCCTGCCTTTTTTCTGAGCTTGCTGCTTCACAAAGTCATTTAACATAATTTTCACTTAAATCATCTATTCATATTAAAAACTAACTTACATAAAATCAATTAATTGACGTGTCCCTCCATAATGTCATGATATTGCTTCACTAAGTCCTATATTTATATGAAAGGTAATTACTTGAAATCAATAGAAGTCATGTATATGAAACCTGTTCACCCTCCCATGTAAAGTAATATACAGATCTTCTCTCAATTTTAGATGCTAATTGAGCTTGTGATAATAAGAACATTATTATTGTTGGATAAATCCCTTGTGACTGACAAATTAATTTTATAGCACACATTTGATGAAAACATGTTATCTTTTTAATACTAAGAGAAGCTGCAAGCAAAGGTTGGATACAAAAGTCACACAAATTCTATAACTCCAATGTTGTAGCATAAGTTACTTATACATAAGTCAAACACATGTTCATTTGAGGCAAACTGTAGTGAAGGAATGAAAAGGTGCGGACAAAAAAACTCTCTCAATAGTTACACAATACTCCGCTTTTCAATTACTTGTAACTCCACTCTCTTCTTCTTCATGCTCTCAACCGGCTTAATTTACATGTGCCTCCCATCAACAGGTCTTACAAATACATTTTTCTTTCTCTCTAATTAATGTCTTCCTTTTCCAAAATTTCTTTATTTTGAAACTGCAGCTTCTTTTGATTATACTAATTTGATAGAATCATCTAATGGGTAGTGTTTTGTTATTTAGCATATTACGTGTGAATAAAAAACATCATTCTTAATTACTTACATGACAAATACCAATGCACTGGATATATATCAAGCCTGTACAAAGAAAAGGGTGGAACAGAAGTAGTCTCTTTGCATCATGAGCTATGGGAAGAGGCATATTGCATATAATATTAATTCTAACTGTTTCCAAAAAAAAAAAAAAAAAAAAATCCAGAAAGAGAATATGACCTTAGCCTAGTGTATGAGGCTTCCTGAATTGCAAGCCCTAGGGAGGCTGAAACTGTGGAAACAACCTATTTTCAACATACAAATAGAGTTAAAAAAAAAAAAAAATAGAAGTCTCCTCAGTCAGCTATATAATTGATTGTACAATATAGAAACAAATCGATTTCAATGACAAGTGGCTAGGAATACAATTGTGCTAAAAGATCCTTCCTCCTTGGCGTGACAACAAAGGAAATAACAAGAAAAATGGTGCTTGGGTGGGCATTTTTTGCTCAGGTAATGAAAATGTAAATGTCGCATGCCTTGTTGAACTTTGTCACAAAGATAGAGGCAGTAATCATATCTGATTAAAAAAAAAAAAAACGCAAATAAACTTATGGACCTCCCCTTTGGATAATAGTTTACCTAAACATAGAAAAGCTTTTGCTTTTGTTTTTTTAAAAACAAGAGAGAAAATGGAGGGATGAGACAACTAAACACCCAACTACAAACACTGCTGGCAACCCCACCCTTTCCCTTTCCTCCCCTCCAATTCTTCTCTCCAATCTCTCTCTCTCTCTCTCTCTCTCTCTATTGTTTAGGATAAATCTGGCTTCCCTAGTCACCAGAGAGCCAAAACCGGCCTCCTTTGCCACTGGAAAGGCCAGGGGCTTTAGAGGCCAAATCAAAGAGGCTAGATTTGGCATCCCAGTGGTCCGGAGACTGGAGGGCAGATCTGGTCTCTTTACTACTCAAGGCCAAATTCAGGCTCAGTAGTGGGGGGAGGAAGAGAAACTGGGAGGGGGAGGGAGAGTGAGACAAAGAGAGATGGATGGGAAGTGAGAGGGAGGCTCAGGGCAGGGCAGTCCCTGCCACCAGATAGAGCTCCATCAATGAGGGATGGATGTTGGTGGTGGCAAGCCTTTCCTGCTTTTTTTATTTTGTTATGAACATAAACCAAAACATCTGGATGAAACATAAATCCATCAAATTATTACTCTTTTGTCCTTAGTTTCCTCTCAGTTCCTTCACATCCAAATTTCAATAGAACATATCCTAAGAAGGAAATCTTGGATTTCTTAAGCTTTGAAGAAGGATCCTTCCTTAACAGACACTATGGGATCCCCTTGATTGCCTTTAAACTTACTATCAACATGTCAACCATTTCTGGAAAGAATTTTGACTATGATCATGTGACGACCCGACTTTTATTACCATCAAAAGCCGTCGTCAATTCCAAAGTTCTTAATTATAAGGGATAAAAAGTGAACATAAAAAAAAATTTTTCTTTTCTTCATTCAAACCTGAGATGCATTTTAAAGATAAATAATTTCATAAATCCCAAAAGTGTCACGGAAACATTCTAACATTCATAAGNACCTAAGACAATTGGAAACAAAATCATAATCAAATAACTTCAAATTTGAAAAGGAAATTAAATAAAAAATAAAATCAAATCTTTCCTAAATTAAAAATAAAATCAAACTTTTCCTCAATAAAATCAAATTTTTACTAATTAAAATCAAATCTATTTTAGAATAAAATCAAATTAAATTTGGAAGTATAATAAAGTCAAATATGTAATTAAATCAAATCTGCATCAAATCAAATCTACATCCTTAATGTTCGCATCATTGAGCCTCCCTATATGTGGCAAACAACTAGTCAAGTAGGTTAAAAAATGCAAATAGCGCTAATAACCTTTTCTCTCAAGCGAACATTTGGTGGAAATCGCAAGAAAGCTTTCCGGTAGTCTATAGCTTGAGCACTCTAACTCATTGGTATCACACACAAATTCCCTACCCTGGTGAATATTTGCCAAAGCCAAATTTCAAGCGGTATTTTTGGTTCACTTTTTGCTCAAGTCAAAATTTGCACAAATGTTGTGCGGAAACTCTGAGACATTGGGCCTGAGCAAATAACAACCCAAGATTGAGCCAACTTTACGGAACCCAATTTTACTAAAGAGACGACTCAATATATAATACTTTGTCACAAAGTTTGCCAACACATAAATTCCTAACACTTTTTATGGCTGTCAACTTCAGATCAAGAGATAAGTTCAGTGTCAGCGGAAGGCTAATTCAAATGGTAAATCTTCAGTTGCAGCAGCTTATCAGTTTCTCAGAAAAAAAAAATCAGCAAGGCCTCATGGTCCAAACTGATCTGGTGCCATTGAAACCCGGATTCATTTGTCTGTTACTTGTTCAGAATAATATGCAAACTGCAAGAGATTAGCCAAAAATGGATTAGGTGCAGAAGGATCCATTTAGTTTCTGTTATTGCTCCAAGTTGGTGTCTAGTCCGTGTTAAACATCGATATGCCATCCTTGGGAAGTGCCCAGGCTTCCTAGCTAAGGTGGATAGGGTCTCCTCTTGAGGCTCCCATAGTTATGGCCATGGAAGTTTTAATAATTGGAAGGGTTATCTCAAAGGTAAATGCACATGTTGGGAAGTGATGAAATCATTCCCCACTAATAAAAAATATAAGAATAAAAAAGACAATTTAATTTCAAGCAGAGTAGCATCAATATTGTAAAATAAGAAGAGAAGAAGAAAAAAAAAAATCCCAACACTAATGTTGGATTATTTACATGTATATATAGGATTATTTATAAATATTAAAAATACTAAACTATCATTACAAAGAATATTCCATATCATATCCTAAACATATCTATTAATATATTCTACCATATCAGAACAAATCTCAATATCACTGCTGAAGGATACATGCAACGTTTCTTATTTCATATTGTAAGTTTCACACTATGAAGCATGGCATCAGTTAATGATCAGCATTTCATACAGAAGCATCAACATTTTAAATACATACAATTTTATTTGCTTCATGTTTTAACTTACATAAATGCATTATAAGCCATATCACCTGCCTGCTGCAGATTACAAATTCAACATAATCTACCATGTGACACTTAATAACAAGAATGCTTCCATGACAACTCATAATTGTTTTTGACAATGCTGAATTCACATTTTCCTATTTCATCAATGCCATGGCTCACTAAGTAAAACATTCCGTGCTACTTATAGTGTAATAAATTTTGCAATATACTCATCTTTAACTTCACAACAAGAATCAAGCTTCCCCTAGTTGCATTGCATAACCAAAATAATACTTTGATAAGAAATACACAAAAATAACAATGACAAAAAGTCCTTTATAATAATCAATGCTTTGATAAGAAATATACGAAAATAACAATGACAAGAAGTCCTTTATAATAATCAATGCATTGAGTAAATTATGAATTACCAAGGTGACATCATCTGGTCTGAAACCAGCGACAGTCATGGACTTGAATACTGCTAAAGCCTCCTCACCAAATCCATGCCTTGCATAACCAGCTATCATGGTATTCCATGAAATGATGTCTTTCTCTTCTATGCGCTCAAACACAGAGTTTGCTTCATCAATACTTCCGCATTTGCAATACATTGCAACTAATGCATTCCCCACATAGGTACTGGTCTCATACCCTGCCTTCACAAGGTTCCCATGACTTTGTTTTCCCAATTCTAGAATGCCAATATCAGCACATGTGCTCAAAACACAGGTGATAATAGACTTGTTCAACAGCTCCCCATTTCTCTTCATCTCAATAAATAGATGCAAAGCCTCTTCACTATGACCAGTTTGAGCATAGCCAGCAATCATTGCGGACCAAGAGATAGAATCACGATGACGCATCCAATAAAACAAACTCCTAGCTTGAGCAATATTGCCAGTCTGCATATAACCAGTAATCATAGTATTCCAAGAACTGACATTTCGACAAGGCATTGCTTCAAAAAATTCCCTTGCCAAAATCATCTTCTTGCGCTGTACGTATGCTGCAATTATTGAATTCCATGAAACTGCATTCTTCTGTGGCATCTCATCAAAAATTCTTCTAGCTTCATCCAACATACCATTCTGGGCATAGCCAGAAACCATTGAAGTCCAAGTGAATACATCCCGGCTAGGGGACAACTCAAATAATTTATGAGCCTCTGATAATTTCCCATTCTGAGCGTATCCCGATATGATAGTATTCCATGAAACCACATCTCTCTCAGGCATCCTATCAAAAAGATCTCTTGCTTCGACCAGCCTCTTCTTCTTCACATATCCACCCATCAAACAGTTCCAAGAAACCAGTTCCCAATCCACTTTTGTCTCGAACAACACACTTCCCTCTTCCACCCTCCCATTATGAACATACGCTGCTAATATTCCATTCCAAGAGATGGAGTTCTTAAACGGCATCCTATCAAACAATTCCCTTGCCTCCTCCACATATCCATTACGGCCATATCCTGATATCATTGTATTCCACGAAATGATGTCCCTTTCAGGCATTTCATTGAATAGCGTTCTCGCAGCAAGGAGATTCCCATACTGAACGCAGCCATTTATCATCAAATTCCAGGAAAACAAGTCCCTCTCAGGCATTTTCTCAAACATACGTCGTGCGAGACAGAACTTTCCATTTGACAAATACCCGGAAATCATTGCATTCCAGGAAACGGGGGTTCGAGAGGGCATGGAGTCGAAGACATGAAGGGCCATTTCGCATCGGCCGTTTCTCATGTGATTGGTTATGGCAATGTTGCATTTTACTATACCTGTGTATGTGATGCTGGGTTTGTTTCTTGTACTTTCTAGAGCGATGGCAGCTTTGCGATGAAGGGGGCGAAGGTTGGTACTGCTGTGTAACTGCCTACAACAGTTGCTCCCGCGCATCGTACAATTTAATTCCAACCGACCTTGCCTTTATCACACAAAACATTAGAATTTATATATTCATGGTACACACTACACATGGACGCGGTCGGTCGGGGGAGTGTAGTAATTTCAAAATTAATTAATCTTATAATTTATTATAATTATTTATTTAAAAATTGAGATATAGTGCCATCATTTTGGATACAGAGATGGGTTAGATAACAAACTTGCTTTGAGATGGGCCGTTAAATTTACTATATTATTTATATATTCTGCTATAAGAATTTTATTAGTTGTCCCATCAATTTATAACTTGTTTGAATATTCTTCTTATATATCCAAATTATGTGATCCATTTAGAGTTGTGAGGATCTTATTAGATACGTTCCTTACTCTTTTGGGCATACCTACGTTTCATATTTGTTATAAGTCTATTTAAGTCTTAAAACTATATTAAGTCTATTTGAATCTTACATATATGCTACTTTAATAGAAAGGTACTTTTAACTGATTGTGTTTTAGGCCCGTTCTCTGTTGTTTATTTACCTATTTATGTCATTAATTCTCTCTCATTTGGGTTGTTTAGCTATTATGGGTCCATTTTATTGGGACCCAATACTTTTAAATTTACCTATAAATTAAAAAAAAATAAGTAAATGCTTTTTTCATGCCGGTGTAAGAATAATGAAAAGATGGTACCATTTTGCCTCTTGGCTGGATAAAATTAAAGGACTTTTATTTATGGCAGGTTTTGAACAAAATAATAACCTTGAAGCACCACTGTCAATTTATCCGTTAGTTTTATTGTGTTAGTTGTATTTTATATTGGTATATTTCGTGAGCGTGTCGAGTTATTTATTTAGTCAATTGTCGGCGTATTTGGTAATTGCGACAATATATCAGCTTTGAAGATTTTCATTAGTTTCATACCCGAAGGCCGTCATCGTTACATCCTCAGCGTTCCCGCCTCCCTATCTTCCGTTCCGATCTTCCCTCGGTTCTGTGCCCGATTAATGCTCGAGGCGCCAAAGAGGCACCCCGCACTTGAGGCACGCTTGAGGAGCCACTGTGACGACCTGACTTTTAATATTATCAAAAGCCGTCGTCAATACTAATTCATATAATAAAAGATGAGCATAAAAATTTTTTTTTCTTATCTTTATTCACAACCGAGATGCATTCTAAAGATAAATAATCTCATAAATCCCAAAAGTGCCACGAAAACATACTAACGTCAACAAGCAGCGGGAATCAAAAATTACAAGTTCCTTCAAACAAAATAAACAAAACTCCAAAAATCTGCTCCAACCAGCAAAACCATAGGACTCTATTCGACTTCGTCCTCCATAAGCTTGTCATCTGAAAATTTACAAGAGTGAGCTTACAAAGCCCAGCAGGATACTCACATGCAGAAAACACAAGCATACAAATAATCAAAGTATAATATAGCATAATAAAAATCATCATATCGTTTTTCTTGGTTCATATTCTTTTCATCTTGTCTTCATCATAATCATTCGGAATTCATATAATCTTTAGGGACCGGACGGGAGCGGACAACATCGAGGACGGGTTGTGTGCTACCCCACAA
>JAODPA010078355.1:16042-27479 GCA_025585075.1 Nepenthes mirabilis | reverse complement strand
ATTTATATAATAATACTATTTTAAAACTTAATTATTGATAATCACGTGTAAATTTTATAAGCACCTCCGGATCCCTCGTTGGGGGAGTTTCCTAATTAAATAGACAGAACTAAAGGACTCCTCTGCAAATCCAGAATCTTCTCTCCCCTCTCACGGCCTCTCCCCCTCCCAAGATTTAAAGGCGGTACGTCACCCTCTAAATCTCTTCTAGTTCCAGGCTTCTCAGATTAGGGCAAGAAAAAAAAACTGTCTCTCCAATACCCTGTTCGGTTTTTAACGCTGGGCTATTCCTGCTAGAAATTTGCAGTGTAAATTAGGGTTTGGAATGGGTACAGAGAGGAAGAGGAAGGTGAGCTTGTTCGACGTGATCGACGAGGCAGCGGTTGGTGGAAAAATCGCGAAGGCAAACGGTGCAATTGCGGGTAACAACGTCAATGCCAGCAATATGGTACCGTCGATTAATCGGTGGAATGGCAAGGAGTACTCGCAGAGGTACTTTGATATTTTGGAGAAGAGGAAGTCGCTCCCTGTTTGGCAGCAGAAAGAGGAATTTTTGCAAGCTCTCAGAGCTAATCAGATCCTTATCTTGGTTGGTGAAACTGGTAGCGGTAAAACTACCCAGGTCAGTTCTAATTTTTATCATGGAACCCTGGAAATTTGACGATTACGGCATGAATGTTTATCTTCGGTGTGTAGCTGAAATTGGTTATAGTTTGAAATTCCTTTTGTTGCATAGGAAAGAATTTGATACAATTGAAAATCTTTTCCTGCGAAAAAAAGGGGACATTTGTTGCACAGGAGGAGAATTAATGGTAATCGTTGATGGAAATAATCCGGATTGTTTCCCAGCAAAGAAATTGATTTTTTGGTTCCTCATTTTTTATTCATTTTATTCCATCTTTATTGGTTAGAACAGCTGCTGCTGTTCGCAACCTTTTATTATTAAGAATCTCTGTGTCATATCTTCCAAGCAGCAGCTGAAAATTAAACCTTTCGGTAGCTGGCAATGCTTGCCTTCGTCACTTGGATAAATTAATCCCAGTTGAGGAACTTAATGTGACGAAACGGATTCTAATTCTTATAGGACTCTCCGTTAGTCATATACAAAACAAAGTCCATAAATTTAAGATTTAATTTTTGTAGAAATTTGGGCAGAGTTTCTTTTATGCCTAGATCAAAACAAAAAAAATACAACCTGTATTAAACAATCTGTAAAAACACACATCTAATCTAATACCACAATCCATCCTACAATACGTATGACACAGGATCACAAATGTCATTTATGGTTTTATTTCAACAATCCTAATTATTATACCAGAATCTATAATAGAGATGCCATCTATGACCTATATAAAATCCAAAGAATAAAATAGCGGAAACATCTATATCCTTAACAGAATCTCTGCAGAAGCAATAACAAAACATTCATCATAATGTCATCACAATGTAGCATCATTTCATACTATCATAATACACAATGTTTATTTGAAATGCTAGCTACAAGAATTTAGAATCCTTTGATTCACTGAGGTCCTTTAGGGTCTTCAAAACTTACGAGCTTTCCTTTCTTCTAGTTAGATCTGATTTCGATCTTTTTTAAACTTTTGCTTATCTGGAGGGGAGAACAGAAAGCAAGGAGCGAGCTTAACGGCTTAACAAATATACCCAAAATAGTAAAAACATATAATTTTATATCAATACAGAACATACACATATTTTTAGAAGAGAACTTAAAAAGGGATGCGGAAAATTCATGCATGCAGGCGAGAGAACAGAAGTATAAATACGATGCAGAATACTAGGAAACCTATTGCGGTGCAGAATACTAGTAAACCTATGATTTCAGATCCTTAATTCCTAATTCTGAATTCGGTTCGGAGTCTATATTCAGAATCTTTAGCCTAGTTCTTGATTCACAATTTATATATTAGAAACTTTAACCTAATTCTTGATTCAGAATCCATATATCAGAACATTAGCCTAGTTCTCGGTTCAGAATGCATATTTTAGAACATTAATCTAGTTTTCAGTTCAGAATCTATATTTTAGAACATTAGCCTAGTTTTCGATTCAGAATCCATATTTCAGAACATTAGCCTAGTTCTCGGTTCAGAATCCATATTTCAGAATGGTAACCTAGTTCTTAGTTCAGAATCCATATTTCAGAATATTAACCTAGTTCTCAGTTCAGAATTTATATTTCAGAATATTATTTTAGTTCACAGTTCAGAATTCATATTTCAGAACAGTAATCTAGTTCTCAGTTCAGAATTCATATTTCAGAACATTAACCTAGTTTTTGGTTCAAAATTCATATTTCAGAACATTATCCTAGTTCTCTATTCAGAATTTATATTCAGAACTTTCAGTTTCCTTTTAAATCTGTTATTCTCCATTCCTTACATCCCGGGGGTAGGATGGTTCTTATTCAGTTTAATCATTTTCAAACCCTCAATACTTTATATCTCGAGGGTAGGATGGTTTTTGTTCAGTTTAGCCTTTACATACCCTCCATACTTTACATCCCGATGGCAGAATGATTTCTGTTCAATTTAATCAATTGTATACCCTCTATACTTTACATCCCGATGGTAGAATGATTTCTGTTCAGTTTAATTCCTTACATACCCTTCATACTTTATATGCTGATGGCAGAATGGTTTCTTTAGTTCGATTATCTATTATTTAGTACAATTCTGATGCCTATTATTCAGTGTTTCGATGTAGCAACCTAAGGACGAGGTCATGGACTAGCTATACTGGAATCCTACTGATTTACTTAACGGAAGACATTCTTATTCTTATTTCCCTAGTCATGATTCTCCTGACCACTAAAACCTTTCCAATTCATACGATTAAACCTTCAGTCAGTTTCAAAGTTTCTCTATGACTTAACGATATAGTTTTAGATTAATTTCTCAAATGTAATTTGTCAGATAAACCCCATCAAACCTCCAATTAGCATTTCCATCTTGAGATTCATACATTTCTTCTTATTCTTTAATCCTTAACTTATCGTATTTCTGTCTGCCAGTTAAACCTTATTCGGTAATCCTTCATATAACTTCAGAATATCCCAGAAGATTAACGGTGCTTTCCTATGGGACTTTTCAGAATAAACCTTAATCGGAGATCCTTCAGATAGCTTCAGAACATCTCAGAAGTTCTATAGTATATTCCGTGTGACTTTTCAGATTAAACTTTAATCGGAGATCCTTCAGATAGTTTTAGAACATCTCAGAAGCTCTACAGTATATTCCTATGAGACTTTTCAGACTAAGATTTCCTCATAGGCCTTAACATATTACAGGATTCAAGGAAACTTAATCATCAATCCCTAATTTTCGACCTAGGGTTTGACGTAGAGCTTTCAGACAATAATCAGACACCTAAAGCATGCACAATCATGAAACTGAAGCCCTATATTGCGATACATACAGATAAATTTGAAATCTATCCGATTAATTTACAGAAACATGCTTTATTTACATAAAACATGCAGAAACATAAATTTAGGGTATAAATACATGTTCAAAGATATAGAAATGCAGTAAAACAGAGGGTAACGTCCGGGGTACACTTGCCTTAGCTTGTTCTACTGTTATTTTTACTTGGATCGGATCGGAACGGTAGATTTCTCCTCTTCTCCTCTTTTTTTTCCTTTCCTCCTCCTCTTCATGCTTTCTGTTGTTCTGCTCTCCTCTCTCCCTCAAATCTTCTTTTAAAACAGAAGAAAGAGGGATCACGTGCTATGTCCGTGACTGGCGCTTGAGCGCCAATCGAGCGCTCCCTCTCGCACTTTTGCGCCTGGGTTAGCGCTTGAGCGCAACCATTGCAAACCCTTCCCGCTCTCACCTCGCCTCGGCGAGCCTCGAGTAGTCCTTCTCGTAGATTTGCGCCTCACGGTGCTCGAGCGCCGATCCCATTTTTTTACCTATTTGCTTTTTTTTGCCTCGGTACTCATTTTTTCTTTGTTCTTAAGTCTAATCATATTTATTATCAACTTAATTATTCCATAAACTATATTTCGGGATTGGGATCTCACACTTGAGGTAGTCTGGAAATCTTGAACAGCTTTGATGAATCCAGAGGAAAATAATGTTCTATTTGTAGGTGAGATGTATGGTCATTATTTCCTTCGAATGTGGAAGAATATTTAAGGAATACTTCAATAGTGGTTGTCTTTTTGTTGTCATGCAATAATCATCCTCTTTCTCTAATCACCAAAATAGCAGTCACATTTGGCAAGTCTGTTCTCATCTAAGAAGATGCATTTTATATGACAACCAGCAGCTAAAAATTCTATCTTAGTAGCTGAAGTAGCTGCCCCTATATTGTTTATCATTTAACTCACTGCTAAATTTGTACTTATTTTGATGTTTGGCATTATGCCGTGCACAATGCTTGCAACTTATGAGAATATCTTGATTTGTTGCCTTTGTGTTTGCTTGCATCCTTTCTGCAGCCAAATCCAGACTCACACGTTTCAATTAAAATCTGTTTGAATGTCCTTTTGATATTTTTATAGGAGTACATCTTTATATGCCATCAGCTTTAAATGATTTCTTGCTGGCCTGCTGTATGTGATAATCTTGTTTGACAAACAGGGGAAGCAAATTCTGCTTGCTGTAATTTCTCCTGTTATAGGAGGCGCATGATATATTTAGGCTGAAGTTGTTTATCTTAGCATGTTGCATTTATGTTGGAATATAAACTGCTGTATAGAT
This sequence comes from Nepenthes mirabilis, assembly GCA_025585075.1. Taxonomy (NCBI): domain Eukaryota; kingdom Viridiplantae; phylum Streptophyta; class Magnoliopsida; order Caryophyllales; family Nepenthaceae; genus Nepenthes; species Nepenthes mirabilis. The sequence goes on along the minus strand of JAODPA010078355.1, from coordinate 22,749 downwards.
GCTAGATATTTGTATTCAAGGTAATATCCATTTTTTATTTAAGAAAAAATAAAGGTACTATATCTCTTGTTTTTTTTTTCCTTTTGGCCTTTTGGAGGAGAGGGTGTTGGAGGGGGCTCACAAATCATGTGATGTGCTGTACCTAGTTGGAACGAGTTGCAGATTGGTTATTTACTGTTGCTATATATATTTCAGCAGCATTCTTTGACTGATTGAAGCATGTGTGTTTGACAGATTCCACAATTTGTTTTGGAAGCTGTTGAGATAGAAACTCAGGATAGACACCGGAAGATGATGATTGGATGTACTCAGCCACGTAGAGTGGCTGCAATGTCTGTTTCTCGCAGAGTAGCAGAAGAGATGGATGTAACCCTTGGAGAAGAAGTCGGGTTCAGCATTCGTTTTGAGGACTGTAGCAGTTCAAGAACAGTTTTGAAGTATGGATTTAACCCTCAATAAGTACCTCGTTCAAGATTATGTGTATGTAATTGGTATATATTTCTGTTTCAATTAACTCTGTTTATGTATTGTAGATACTTAACAGATGGTATGCTTTTGAGAGAAGCTATGACAGATCCACTTCTGGAGAGGTATAAAGTTATTATCCTTGATGAAGCTCATGAGAGAACCTTGGCGACAGATGTTCTTTTTGGGCTTTTGAAGGAAGTGCTGAGAAACCGACCAGACCTTAAACTTGTTGTTATGAGTGCAACACTTGAGGCCGAAAAATTTCAAGACTATTTTAATGGTGCACCCCTTATGAAAGTTCCTGGAAGGCTTCATCCTGTGGAGATTTTCTATACCCAGGAGCCTGAGAGAGACTACTTGGAAGCAGCTATTAGGACTGTAGTGCAGATACACATGTGTGAACCTCCTGGTGACATACTTGTTTTTCTTACTGGGGAGGAAGAGATAGAGGATGCATGCCGCAAAATAACAAAAGAAATTGCCAATTTGGGCGATCAAGTTGGCCCTTTGAAAGTAGTTCCACTGTATTCCACTCTTCCTCCAGCTATGCAGCAGAAGATTTTTGAACCTGCGCCCCCTCCATCTGTCGAAGGTGGGCCTCCTGGGAGAAAAATTGTGGTGTCTACAAACATTGCAGAAACTTCCCTAACCATTGATGGTATAGTTTATGTCATCGACCCTGGGTTTTCCAAACAGAAGGTTTATAATCCTCGTGTACGTGTTGAATCTTTATTGGTCTCTCCTATATCAAAAGCGAGTGCACATCAAAGAGCTGGTCGTGCTGGAAGAACACAACCTGGTAAATGCTTTAGGCTCTACACGGAGAAAAGTTTTGAAACCGATCTTCATCCTCAGACCTATCCTGAAATTTTGCGGTCAAATCTTGCAAACACGGTTCTCACATTGAAGAAACTGGGTATAGATGATCTGGTTCATTTTGACTTTATGGATCCCCCAGCCCCTGAGACACTGATGCGAGCGTTAGAGATGCTTAACTATCTGGGAGCATTGGATGAGGAGGGAAACTTGACCAAGCTAGGAGAGATCATGAGCGAGTTCCCATTGGATCCCCAGATGGCAAAGATGCTCGTGGCTAGTCCTGAGTTCAATTGCTCAAATGAGATCCTTTCTATATCTGCTACCCTTTCAGGTATGGGTTTCTTTTGTCTTGTTATTCAGATTTGTTTGTCGAGTCCTGTCTTTGTTTTAGATGGCAGTCCATAACCGGTGGCTGCAAAAGGCTGATTTACCACACATAGCATGCCTTTTGTGTTCTGGTGCATGCATAGATGATGTCTGTGCATATGTAGCCAGGCTTTGCCACATGCAACAGTGCATCAGAATGTGAAAGGGACTCTAATTAAGTAACTGTCTAGTCGCTAGTGTGGGTTCCATGCCCCTGGTTGGCATGCACAGTAGAATTTCTAAGTAAGTGCTTATGCAGATAGTTCCAGTTTCTCAGTATTCTCTCATGAAGCAAATTGTCTGGTCTCGCCTCTATGCATCTGCTGACCTTCCCTGGGCCTCGTCTGTGATGACAATGTCTTTATTTAGTACCCAATTGCTTTGTGCGGCCTAGGGAGGCCCAGAAAGCTGCAGATGAAGCAAAATCCAGGTTCGGACACATTGATGGGGATCACTTAACTCTGCTGAACGTGTACCATGCATTCAAGCAGAACAGTAAGTCTTGTTCTTCGCTTCTCTTTGGTCACTTATGTCTTAATGCTACAACAATAACAAAGCCTTATACCCCATAAAGGGCGTTGGCTATTTTGTCTGAATGAGTGATCTTGGTTTAACACTGCATAATTGCAAATGGCTGCAGACGAGGATCCGTCTTGGTGCTACGAGAACTTTGTCAACCATAGGGCATTAAAGGCTGCAGATAATGTGAGGCAGCAACTTGTTCGCATCATGGCCAGGTTCAACCTTAAGTTATGCAGCACAGATTTCAACAGCCGGGATTACTATGTGAACATAAGAAAGGCTATGCTAGCTGGGCATTTTATGCAAGTAGCTCATTTGGAGCGAACTGGGCACTACTTGACTGTGAAAGATAATCAAGTGAGTAGGATGATTCTCTTTCCAATCCGTCCATGTAATTTTCTATGTTGATGAAAGTGTACTGTATATTCTCACTGAACTGAGCCCATTTTGTTGCACCCTCCTATCATTCTCTTTAGGTGGTTCACTTGCATCCTTCCAATTGCCTCGATCACAAGCCAGAATGGGTTATCTACAATGAATATGTGTTGACTAGCAGGAATTTTATTCGAACGGTGACAGATATTCGTGGTGAATGGTTAGATTTCCCTATGCTATTTCATTTTATTTGATATGGTCTGGGATTAGGTTCTGTATAAAAAAGTTGATTTATGGTGCCCACTTTTTCTTGAGGAAACAGGCTCATTGATATAGCACCACACTACTATGATCTTACAAACTTCCCCAACTGTGAGGCAAGGCGTGTTCTGGAGAGGCTCTCCAAGAAACGGGAGAAAGAAGAGGATAACAAGATCTGGAGATAGGAAAAGACCCAGGATATGTTCTATTTTTTATTTGGACTACTCTATGTGCTTGCATCAATATCTCGTGTTGCGTCAATATTTCTTGTTTTTTTTCTTCTTTGTATGCCTACTTTGTGGAAGGTTATCAATGGATTATTTTGTACCATATTTAGCTGGTTTCATTGTTATAAACATGGTGATTCTGTGATCAAATCCTGCTTCTTGCTAATGATGGCAGCCAAACTACTCTTGTTTTGTGCTCATGCCGTCATTTCTTGCCAGCGTGGACGCTACAAGGAGCTATCCTGATTGTCAGGCCAAAGCTATGTACAACGTTTGGAGGTGGGGTAATCAACTGATGATATCTGGGCTGAGAAAATGCTTCCCGTCAATGGAATTAGAAATACCGCAGTTACTTATAATGCAGGGGCGAGGTCTATGTATAGAACTGCTGAGACGTTTGGGGCTGCCTGATCATGCTTATGCGGCAATTCTTACACAGCTTCTGTCTACAACTTATCACATTGACATTGATAATTGCCTAGAACGTACTACGAAGGCATTGCTAATGGCTCCATCACTAGCAGCTGTGGCAATTTAATTGCAGGCCCTGAAGTTACACCCCATGGCGTTGGTATCAGATTCTGTCCTTTTGCCGGCCTTTTAATGCAGCCTTCAACAATATTATCGGATAACAAAGCATAGTGATGTTCTTCTTAAAAGCAGATCCACTGGTGGTACAAGCTTCGGAACATCTGGAGAATAATGTTTCGTCATTTGATCTAGATGATGACTGTGCTGCTTAGGGACTTACAATTTGAAAGAAAAACAAGAAATCAGCTTTACCTTGCCCATGAAATTACAATGGGATCATTTGCTGAACATTACAAGCAAGAAGGATGCACTGGGGATACATGCTAGAACTTATTGGCTTGCTTAAAAGCAAAGAATAAGCTTAGAGGATGTAAAATATTATAAAGTATTGAAATTATACGGCTTTAGCTTAACATATTTTTAAAGTAAATGCTTGAAAATTGGCCTCCACCGATATCAATTCCAACAGAAATTAGATTAAGTCTATCTGACTTACACTGATACTGTGGCCTTTTACTGTTTTAACTGACTCTCTGCTGCCGAAAACACGAAGCGAAAAGAAAGTGTCGGCAAATCTAATGGTGTGGAACAAAATTAAAAACCATAGAATCCAATTGCATGGGCGCATGGCCTGCTAACCTTAGGAGGGAGGGATGCAGGCAGGCATGGATAATAAGATCAACTCCTTGGTTACGGTGAGGTAGGCAAATCTTTGTCATTAAGTCTAAGGCTAAAACCCAGACTGCTCATATGAAAGGTGCTGATTCAGAGGAAGCTTGATGAGAATTGGACGAGAATGTAACAACTGCTCAGATTAATGGGTTTTCCGATCAGAATAATTTGCGAGGATTACCTGGATAGAAATCTTACAATACTTGCTGTTAAAAGTTTTGATTTTTTTTTTATGAGCCAACGACCCATCGCATTGCATTGGAGGGACTCACTCTTAGGTGCTTCTGTGTTGGAATCCCAGTGTTCATGCATGACTGCTGTAGCACTGCAAACTCTTGATAAAGCCCTTGCTATTTCCCATTAATTGTCAACATGTGGCAGTGCTGGGTTAACTTATTTTTTACTAAAAAAAGGATCGATCTGATACATCTCTTTGTTATCTCCCTAGTATATACATAACTAAGCCACATCTTGTTACCGACACAAGCTTCCATGGACCATAATTCCTTCAATCCAAGCTTGTTTGACCGTATATCAGAACGTCAGCCTTGATCTCCACAGACCAACAATGAGGGCATCTTCCGTGTTTGCAAGTAGTGCTCATTCAAGCTCAAAAATGTTTCACGGCCTCCCTCCCTCCCAGGTCACCCGAACTCCCTATTCGCGTCAAGAGGATGATGCAAGTACCTAGAATTCATATCCACCAGACAGGGTATGCAACTGTCGTTCAAATGATCCAACTCCCTGCCTTCTGCTTTTTTGCACCCTTCTCTTTCATCACATTCCTCAACTCAATCACAGTGCTCCAGATCCCTTTTTCACCAAGGATCTTGGACAGCTCGGAATAGACAGCTGGATGATCCTTCCCCAAGTTGCAGATTGCCTCGGCAGCATGTTCACCAAGTTCAATGTTAGAATGTAAGCCACATGCTCCAAGCAATGCACCCCATACGACCACATCCGGCTCTAATGGCATCCCTTTAATCATTCCAGCTGCTTTATCTAGATAACCCGCTCTTCCATATAGATTCACCATGCAAGCATAATGCTCCATCTCTGGTTGTACACCATAGATAGGTGCCATACAACTAAAGATCCTTTCACCTTCTTGTACAAGCCCTCCATGCACACAAGCTGATAAGACATTAACAAATGTAATGTTATTAGGCGTAAGACCACTGTTTGCTGACATTCTGTGGAACTCCTCCAAAGCTCTCCTTGCTAATCCATGCCTTGCGTAGCCTCCTATTACCGAATTCCATGATGCTAAGTTTTTCGTGGCCATGGACTCAAAGATGCAATATGCTGCTTCAATATCTCCACACTTGGCATACATTTCCATAAGGGCAGTTGACAGTATCACATCAAATAGTATAATACATTTTATGATGTTTGCATGAACTTGCTCACCCATAAGAAGTGAAGGAGACCTGGAACAAGCATCCAATACGCTTGAAAATGTGAAATGATTTGGTCGAATCCCAGACTCCATCATTGAACGGAAAAGCACCAGAGCATCTGAATACCTGCTACTTTGCACGTACCCACAAATCATTGCTGTCCAGGAGATCACATTTCTCTCCTTCATCCTATTGAACAAATATCTAGCTCTTTTAATTTGTTTATTCTTCAAATACCCATGAACCATGGTAGTCCAACAGGCTACATTCTTATCAGGCATCGTGTTGAAAACCCTTTGAGCTTCACTTGTTAATCCCAAATCCATATAGCCCAAAACCAACGCGTTCCATGAGGTGACATCTCTATCCAGTATCTCATTGAACACTCTAGACAAAGCATGATGATCCCTCAAATTTGTATATCCTCTCATCAAAGCAGACCCAACAAAGACATTCGAATTGAGAGCAAATTGAAGTATTTGGGCATGAAGCTGGGGGGTCAAAACACTGAAAACGGTACCCAAAATTGCGGTAATGACCATAGAAAAGGTGTATTCTGTTGGTTGAAGGCCAATTCTCTGCAGTTCTAGATAACTTTGATATAATCTCGGGGTTTGGTTCTTCTGCAAACCCAAAAGCAAGTTCCAAGATACAATATCTCTCACAGGAATTTTATCAAACACCGCTTGAGCATGGTGAATTTCGCTGTTGCTAATGCACCTTTTCAGCATTAGGTTCCACGAAACTATATTTTGAGACGTGGGGTTGTCATCAAAAAGCTTGCGAGCATTCTGTAAGCGGTTGTTTTGAAGGGAGTCGTTGACAGCTGTAAAAGAGATTGACAACTGGGGGGAAACCGTTAGCTGAAGTCCTCGGGGTATTATGCGCGAGGACATTGCAGCGTGGTTTACGCGCCCAAGGGAGCTTCGATATGTTCCATGCCGCCTCAAGAGTCCCTCTTTTCAATCCTTCCCATTCACAAACTATCCCATATTAACTGAATAATTATGTCATTTTTCTAAAAACACCGTCAATCCTTTTTAAAAAATATTAACTATTTAATATT
>JAODPA010078355.1:0-15942 GCA_025585075.1 Nepenthes mirabilis | reverse complement strand
GTTAAAAATATGATCCAACGACGATGGAGGCCCCGGATCCAGACGGCTAAGCAAGCTGCCGTCCGCTTCGCAGCTCTCAAACCGTCGCCATATCTCCCCTTCCTTGAAGCTCGTCAAAAGTAACAAAAGCAGTAATGAGTTTGTTCAGGAGAGCTTACAGATTCAATCAAATTTCAACATTAAGCAGCCTAAAACAAGGATTGATTTCGCTTGTGCATTCACAGCGGTATTTTTCAACCGAATCTGAAACTGGGTTACCGTCTCAGGACTCATCGCCGATTGATCCATTTCTACAGCCACCCAACACAGGTTCTTGACAAATTTTTTCTTAAATTTTTGTGCTCCGATTTATGACATTTTGTCTTAAACTTCATTGCCCCAATTATGGCTTTTCTTGTATTAGTTAGGGTTTTAGGGGGTTTTAACGCTATTTGTTGTTCCATTGAATTGAGTTTGAGCTTCCATTGTCGTAAATTTGTTGTATTTTCGTGTTATCACCAAGAAGGGTGTTACGGTTTTGGGGCTACTCAACGGTTCCTCGGACATACGTCGGCAACAGTCCGCAGCAACACGGCAGAGCACTCGACTATCCGACCATCACCGTTAAAGCTTCGCGATTATATTTAATGTATGAACTGATTAAATGTGCTCTCCTTCCCTACACGTGCACTGTTCTGTTCAATTGGTTTTTCCCTCCCTTTCTTGCTGATGAGTTTATTATTAATTTGTTAGGTGGTTATTTTGTTTAGTAGCCAAGGTATTTTGTTAGTGGCCAAGATGCATAAGACCGAGGTGTATAAAATGTGTACTGTGTTGGGCAGAGAAGGGGAATAGAGAATCATCTTTGCGTTGCTTTTCTCAGCTCTACCTCTTCCTTGTCTCTTTCCTTATCTCTCTCTCTCTCTCTCTCGTTCTCTCAGTTTCCCCTCTCTTCCTCTATCTCCTCTGCCAGAACTCTCCTCTCCCCCTCAATATCACCTTCTCGCCATCGATTACCACGATACGGCCATGGAGCCCGTATCAAATGGTGCTTTCATTGAGACAAAAGCGGAGGGAATCGAAGAAAGAGCACTCGACGCACTCGAAGCGGCCATCGTCGAGCTGGCCAACGCGATGAAGGATCTCCGGCGGGCTATGGACAGATTTGGCGCCACTATGTCCACTGTGGTTTCCACCAAAGTGCAAATCTAGTCATCCATGGCGGAGCTCGGCCAATCACTCAACAAATTCGAGCAAAGCCCTAATTGGTTAGTGAATTTTTCAAATTTTTTGATTTCTTCTATTATTACTTCCCATCTTCCAGTTCCAATTGCTCCACATCGTCACTCTCCCCAACATGCAATCCCTTCCACTGTTTGTTCTATACAACTACCTATACCTCAAATCGCCATTTCTGCTCCCACCTCAGAACAAATTAAGCCATCCTGCCCCTACCGCATCGACCGACTACACTTGCCGACTCCAAATCCCTCTGTCTTCAACTCCACCCTCGTTCACGGCTTCCAATTTTGAAACTCTACCCCAAATTGCTCAGACCCAACCCTTACCCCCACAAGCTTTAACCGATGTCCAAATTATTACTTCCATTGCTTTTCCAAATTACCGAACCGATGATTCTGGAGGCTCGCATTTCCACTGCCTGCTGCCTTCCAAGCAATTTTTACATTCCCTGGAGGTACTACTGCAATCTCTTGCTTCCTCCACTTTCCCTCTTAAACATCCAACTGAAATGGCAATCCACCGTGAGCCCCTATTATTGCCGGTTGTATCGTTACCTGATGCCACTGACCTAGCAAAATTAGGGGTGGAAACACTGGATGCGAGTCGACAACTAACCACTCACACCAACTCTACTTTGTCTAACAAAGCCTCTCCTCCAAGGCTAACTTCCCAGTTCTCATGTTCAGTAACCGATGAAGGTGGCTCTATCCACACGGTGGCACCAATTACCACTATTGCGGCTCCATTTGAACTTTTGCACCTCAACATAATTCGGCTCCTGGAAAAACCAGCAATTCCTCCATTGAGGGACAAATTTCTGGCACCGATTTCTTTCCCCTACAATCCGATGAGGCCAAAGCTACTCGCCTCAAGGATTGTTGAAATCGAGCTACTCACGGTAGCATTGGATGAATTGGTGGGTGAAGAACAAGTGACGGCATCAACTCGACGCTGCCCATACACAGCTGCAAATTATGAAATGGAAGCAGTGGCTGCTGTTTTAAACTTGATGCCTGGTATGCCGGAGGCTAGAGCCTCTGATCCGTTCTTCAATGACCTTGCCCTGCCATGGAAATGGTTGGAATTATTTTTGTGGAAGTATCAAAGACCACTGGTTTTTTCTGATAGCTTAAAAACTGAATTTAGTACCTGGATGGATTGGACAACATGTTTCTGTTGTTTTTGCATGTGGAGGAATTGGGTGGATAGAATGCTAACATTTCCTTGGCATTCTGATCAGCAACAGCATCTTACACTGCAGTTGCCAGCGCAAATTCCAAGTCCACCAGACCAACGATGCCCTATTGTTATAGTGGTCAATGATGAATTCCCAAGACCTCTGATCAACGCTACAACAAATATGATTATTTTTGTTAATGTGATCAATAACTTAGATGAAGATGTACTTGTTAATTGGCCCAGGATTCAAATGCGACATAATTCTTGGCGAGATGATGTTATGGGCACAAACTGCCCCATCAATCCAAATGGAAATTTCACTTACCAGTTTCAGGTCAAGGATCAAATTGGTAGCTTCTTTTACTCTCCATCAATTACTAGGGCTGTGATTCCGTTGTCCTACGCTGTTCCTTATGGGGATATTCCCAGCATGATTGGCAATTGGTATAATCAAGACCATAAAGCACTAAGAGTTGTCCTTGATTCTGAAGAAGAGTTAGGAAAACCAGATGGAGTTCTTATCAATGGAAAGGGATTATACCAATATAATGCTAAACTTGCGCTAGATGGCATCTTATTTTACAATCCTACGACTCCAATGAGGCTGGCGCTGGAGATTAAGTCGGGCAATGGCTTAGAAAATGAGAGGCAAGTAGCACCAGTGGTAGGGGGACGTAATATTGAAGACTTTTTGTGTGATAAGGAGGAGATGGAACATGATGAATTGCAGCTAGTACATGCCCTGCTATTGGAGGAAGAAAATGGACTCTGAGTACAGACGCAGATACACCTTGAGGAAACTGGTTATGCAAGTGAGCTGGTATCTGCTGCAGTTGTTGACCTGCAAGGTGTGGCTAGTGAAGTTATAAAACTTTCACAAACATTCCTGTTGTGCAACTCGTTGCCACTAGCATTCGTCGCAAGCAGTTCGCGGATAAACCCTCCACAAAGTGGAATATCTTTCGTCATTATGGAAAGCCTAGTGGAGCTGTTGAGCTAGCAAGATCCACAGGAGGGGTCAATCAGGGCAGTAGTAACAGCTATCAAACTTATCTCTCATTCAACCTTGAAGACAAGGTTCTTTTAATGATGAGGGTAATGTTACGGTTTCGAAGCTACTCAATGGTTCCTCAGACATACGTTGGCAACAGTCCACGGCAGAGCACTCGACTATCCAACCATCACCGCTGAAGTTTCGCAATTATATTTAATTTATAAACTAATTAAATGTGATCCCTTTCCCTACACGTGCACTGTTCTATTCAATTGGTTTTCCCCTCCGTTCCCTGCTAATGAGTTTATTATTAATTTGTTAGGTGGTTATTTAGTTTAGTGGCCGAGGTGTTTTGTTAGTGGCCGAGATGCATGAGACCAAGGTGTATAAAATGTGTACTGTGTTAGGCAGAGAAGGGGAATAGAGAATCATCTTTGCGTTGCTTTTCTCAGCTCTCCCTCTTCCTCGTCTCTTTCCTTATCTCTCTCTCTCTCTCTCACTCTCGTTCTCACAGTTTCCCCTCTCTTCCTCTATCTCCTCTGCCAGAACTCCCCACTCCCCCTCAATATCACCTTCTCGCTGTTGATTACTGCGATACGGCCATGGAGCCCATATCAAAGGGTCTATGCATTTATCTTCTAGCAATTAGCTTAACGCCTTCAAGGTGTGTTTGGTATGCCAGAACGTAATGGAATTTGAATGTGCGTGGTACTTCAGGCATTCTTTCATATGCAAATGGAGACAATACAGTATTCAATGATGAAATTTGGGAATCAAATCTCCTCTGATATGGCATTTCGATATAGAATGAGAAGGTTCATGTAAAGCTGACGGAATACAAATGAATTTGGTGGAGAGCGTGAAACCACCATTGACTAACCACTGACCCCCTAAACTGTCATTTATTCATTTTGATTCCAATTTTACTCCTTATTCCTGTTCTTTGATTCTCATAAATGAAGAAAAGCGAGGATAGGTTAATCCTAAATCTCCCCTTTCTACAAGAAATTCATTGTTTTGCGATGTTTGTATCTATCAACTACCTTAAGTTTGTGCTGATGTGCGGAAGATTAAAGTGGTTGTTTCTCACATTACTTGCTCTGTGAATGGTTAATGTGGCAAATGTAGAATGCTAATGTGTCAGCGGTTACATGTGCTCATCCACTTTTCTGAGGAAATTTTCATGATCTAATTTTGCAGAGTTTGGGGATCTTTATCCTCCTGTTTGTTGCAGAGGCTAAAGTTCAATCAACGCTTGATAATTCATTGGGGGTGTAGCAAATTGCTTAGCATAAGACTTGATTATTTATTGCATGAAATAGAGTCAAATTGGTTTAAGGCTTTAAAGGCTTGACTGAGACAAGCAGCTTAAATTAAGGATCAAATACTGCCTTTTCCCCTTATTTTTACCAGATTTATTATCACTTTTCAATTGTCAATGCATTACCTCCGCTAGCAAGGAAGCAGAAGTGCAGAAAAGGACCCGTTTCTAAGAAATGAGTCAAGAATTACATGGGAAATCAAGGGTATCTTGTTCCAGCTGAATAACAGTTCAATTGTCACTAAATCCATTCGAAGTGACCTATGATCAAATTATCAAAAAACTAAAGGAGTTTTCACTTTCCTTTTCCTTCCTTGCAGGTAGAATGGGTGAAATGGAATCACTTGATTGATGTGCTGCCTGATAATATTATCTCTGCCCATTTAATTGTTACTCTAATATATCTTGACTGACACATTTGATTTTCTGGGCAATTGTAGGCTTGGTCTATGGGAGGCTTCTTGGTGCTAACAAACATACATTAAGGACTGATATTATCCATATATTTGAAGGTTGCAATTTGACTCTAGATGACATCAAGTTTGTCTACAACAGGATATTCAATCCGGTGGCTTTGTAATTCTCTTCATCTACGAATAATTGTTTTTATGCCTTGGTTATTTTAATGCTGACATGCGTGGATGAAAATGTTGGTATTGGTCTCGGTCATATTAGTATTGACAATTGGTATTGGTGTTGGATATATCAGATGAAAAAGAATTTTTAAAAATTGCAAGTTAATAAGGTCATATTAATCGACATATTGGTCGTATCAATTGATATGAAAATATAAAGCGATATTGTCGTAGTATCATAAAATATTGGTATCAGAGAGCCTAAATATCGGTACAAATTGGCCGATATTTGTACAATGCTAACATGACATCCAAACTAGTGTCATATGATTTCTATTGAATGTCCTTTGCATTGCTTTTTTTTTTTTTTCCATTTACTGGATGTTCTTTTTTCTTCTTTTGGAACGTGTGTATGTTTTTTAAGGGGAGATGATGTTTACACCTCATTTAATCAATAGGAGAGGAGAAAGATTCCTGTAAGCATGGTGAATTAGTTTTGATGTTTATATCATTACACTATATTCACGACAAAAATGGACTAACTATTACTGATCTAAGTAAATTCTGGAATCTTTGAGTGGTTATCTTGGGAGCTTAAAAAGAACAGATGTAACCTAACTCCTATGTTATTTACTTGTGCAGGTTGGTGCAATTCCCCTCTCTGTCTGCGTATGATGCTGGTATTAGATTGATTGCCAGAAAGGGTCGGTTGTTCAGACTAGAGAAGGTGATGACTGAATGTATTTTTGTCAGGTATGATGTTTTTATGAGGCAATAAACCTATTTTCTTGTGAATTTCAGGCTGATCGTTCAGAGTGGGACATTACTAAGCCGTATAATGGGAAATATGTAAGTAGATGCTGCTTCTCTAATTTTGAGCTTGATTTCTTGCATAACGGTTGATTTGAATCAAATAATGTTTGTTCACTCAGTCCAAATCAATACTGTTGAATGATGAAATTCACACTGCTGATGGTAGCTACTGCAAGAGTAATTTTTGTCATTTGACAGAGTAACCTTGAAGCTTGAACGTTAGTATGCGTAGATTTGATTTTTGATTCCATGTACATGAGCAACTGTTAATACAGCAGAGTTGATTGTGAACTGCACCTCTAAAAATATTTTGAGTTGTGCCCGAGTGCTTTTTATCACTCCAAGGTCCTACCTAGTTTTTTTTAATCATTTTTTATTTACTAATATAGTAGCTTATGTGGCTTAATCATGGATGAAGATATTAGTATTGGTATCGGTTGCAGCCATTTTAATATTGGATGTATTGGACAATATGTATTAATATCGGATATATCGGAAGAATTAAAATTTTTAAAAAATTTTAAATTGATTGGGCTGTATTGGCTAATTTTTTAAGTATTAGCTAATATTGTTGATTTGTAAATATATTACGATATTGTCACTGCATCGTAAAATATCGGTATTGGGGGGCCCCAATATTAATTCGTTAGCTAATTTTTACAATATCGGCTGATATTTACATTAGTAGGCTTAATTTAAACATCATCTATAAAGTGATTTTATAGAATAAAGCCAAACAATACAAAGTCTTTTCCTACTATGTGAATTCAGTAAATCTCTTGCTTCCGTTCAACTCTACTATGGCTTATTTCCTCTGTTAGCTCCACATATGCAAAATTATGCTTCTGCCCCCTCCCTTTATATTGTGTGTGTTCTGTCACATCTCCTTTCTATTGGTGGTATTCACTTCGAGTTATCAAATATCTTCATAAGGTCTTTCACATGTTGTCTCATCTGTGCAAATATCTCCGTACATATATGACCAGTTAGCCACGGATCCATCATTTTAGCTTTGTCCCTGCTTTCTTGGTGTGTTGGTACTTAACTGGCCAATATCATGCTCCATACAACAGAGGCAATGTAATAGCCACCTTAATAGCAATTGCCCTTAAAAGTTTGACCCCATTAATACAAATATCGACTAATGTGTATCAGTATTAGGGTTCTCTAATATTAATACTTCTTGATACTGTGACAATAGCGCAATATGTTTCCATATCGTATATATTGGCCAATATTTGGATGATGTATCTGTAGATACAGTCAACATATCATCCGATATGATCTTATCAATATATAATTTTTAGAATTTGTTTTTCCAATTTATACAATATCGATACTTATTGTTAGATATGACCAATGTTGATATGTCCGTGCTAATATTGATACCAATATTTTCATCCATAATTTGAACTATATTCGCTGTTCATACAGGACCTGAAGCATTTCTCTGCTTCATCCACCCCACTAATGGGCAATATCCTTGTTGATTTCTCCACTTTATGGGATAATTTACCAAAAATACTTGAAAATAATCCCTTTTTGGCAGGCTTTCTACCAAAGATATTCACCTCCCTTTTTGTCCTACTCAAAGTGAACTTGCAATCCATTTGCATTCATTCTGTTGTTTCTATAACCTTGGACTTAAAAAATCTACTTCCAAACTTTCAAGCCAGCACCAATGTCTTTCCTTATTTCATCCGTCAATTCTATATCATCCAAAAATATCATAAACCGTGGGACATTGTCTTTGGTATGTGTAGTTAGCAAGCAAACCATGTACTAACTCAGTGCAGACTATGGTGTTTTTGGTGCAAATTTCGACCGATATATATCAGCATTGGATCCCTTGATATGGATATTTTCTGATAACACGATGTTATCATGATATATATTTGTATCAGCAATATATTATGATATATTAACTGATATGGTCCTATTAGCTTACAGCTTTTGAAATTTTTTTTCTTCTAATATATTCGGTATTGATAAGTATTGTCCAATATATTTGATACTGATATGGTTATGACCATTAGTGATACCAATATTTTCATCCATTGTTGGTGTGAAAGGCATAATATTGAATGGTGGAAAATCAGAAGTGTTAGAAAATGAGAATAAGGAATTACTCTCCCTCCCTGCTTCTCCCTCTAACTTTGATCACTTGCTTGCGTGTGTTTTCTCTTTCTCTTGTTGTCCCTGTTCTCCCTCCTGGAACCTCCATTGGTGCCTCACATTTTTCAAAGTTGCTCCTTTTTGCGAAATCCATTACCAAAGTATTAACAACATAATATGCATGGAACTTGCAATGAAGGATGATAATAATACCTGTACTTGCAGATAGCCATCCCTACTGGCCCCAAACAGCCGAGGGGAAAGTAGTTGGGTAATGGTAAGGGTCATGGATGAAAATATTAGTATCGGATAATATGTATCGGTATCGGATATATCAGAAAAAAAAAATTTTCTTAAAATCGTAAACTGATAAATTCATGTCAGTCAATAAATCAATTGTATTAGCCAAATGTTGGCCAATATATTATCCATATGGGAACATATAGCGATATTATTGTAGTATCATGAAATATTATTATTAGGGGGCTCTAATATTAATATATATCTGTCGGCATTTGCATCACTGGTAAGGATACATCTTGCAATACTTGCCTTCTGCATGGTTAGGGTATGCTTACAGGGCCATACTGACACTGCTACATCCTGCATCTGTTTACTCAACACTAAAATAAATAGTACAGTAAAATATTAAGTTGACACGTCATGTCGAACTTCAACTTCGACATTTTTTTAAGCATAGTTTAGGAAATATTTAATAGCGAATAAAATATGATATTTGCTTTTCAATTTTAGTTATGCAATCTCTTTCATCTACTTAATATCCAGTAAATCTCAGAGAAATGAAATTGCTAAACTAAAAATTGAATCCTATTCTAAATATATAGACCATGACCAAACAGTTAACATTTCCCCCATCAAGTTTTATGTCCTTCTGACTAAGAATATGAAGCCCACAAGAGCATTGAAAATTGGTAAGATCTGACAAACATCATTTTTCGTTTGCAATTCAAAACTACTTATTCATATTAATGATAAATTGATTTAGCATTTTTAAAAACTCAAAAATATGGTAACCTGTTTCCAACTAATGTTCAATTATAGGACATTAGCATTCTGACCGTCCATAGCTTTTTTGTTCTTTTGCAGGGTGAGTGAAAAGCATAATAAATCGTCCATCTGTTAGTGTTGATTCAGTTGATCTTGTAAAAATCACAATAGATAGTATACAAGTTAGCTGTGAGTTAGTGTTAATGAGTTGCTATAGCATCTTCTAGAAAATGGCCCAAATTTTCTCTATTTTATATCACGGACGCTAATTTTATTTAATTATAAAGTTACTTAACATATCCAAAATGTGCCTAAAATGTATTGGATCGTGTCGGAGCCAAATAAAATAAAAAAATATTTTGACACATGTCAATGTTTGATTTGCGTCTGGCACGGACACTCTAGCTGTGGGAGAATGTCAGTGGTTCTTAAGTCATCACCATGAAAAAACCCATTTCTCTCTCCTATTTATTGGCAAAAATAAGAACTCAATCCTTGCAGTTTTCTCAAAAGTCTACTGTAGTGGCTTAAGGACTGTTCATATGGAATTTGTCAAAAGTCTTACCTTGACATGGATATTTGGCTAAGTTAGGATTTATAAGTAAAAGAATCTTCAAAAAAGAATAGTTATGGGTAATCCTTTTGTGATAGACATGGAAGAAAATATCGGCATTAGTTGTGGACATATCGGATAATACGTATTTGTATTGAATATACTAATGAAAATTTTTCTAAGAATCATAAGCTAATAGGGCCGTATCGGTCAATATATTAGTCAAGTATTCTATTTCAATTGATATTTTGGAATATCGGTCTATATTTTACGATAAATTGCTGATACGGTAAAACACTGTGATATTGTCATGGTATCGGAAACTATCGGTATTGCGGGCCTGATATTGATATATAACTGTCAATATTTATTATATTGGTCGATACTTTCTGTGGTCGAATAATAACATTTTCATCTATTATCACGACCAATCATTTTCTGAAACTAGGTATTTAATAGGAGGGCCGTGGAGTCGATCATGTTATCAAGCGGCTGAGTTCAGAAATTGTTGATAGTGGTGATCTAAGTTGTGGGGGGAGAAGGATCTTTGGGGCTGCTTATATTTGGATGATTTCACACAGGGGGTCACCCTTCCTGCTGCTAGTCTGGCCATTTCCATACAGGTGGTAGCAGCAGTGGTGGCAGCAGTGGCAGCAGCAGTGATGGCGGCAGGATGGTGGGGGATAGAAAGGTGGAGGATGAGAGAGTGACAGATGTGGGAAGGGCCAGCAAGAAGAGTAGATATAGTAACTACTAGGATTAGAAATTGAACGGATGAATGGTAAAGATTATATAGTTATTTAAATCATTTGATGTAATTTTTTTGACCCAATATGAGAGTCTCCCTATTGGAAAGACCACTACACCCATGAGAATAAGCCCATCATTTCTTATACCTGAAGTTACCAAATAGTGCTGATGATAATATGTCCAGAATTCTAAAGTATTCAGTGATGAAAAAGGCACCTGATGATGTAAAGATGGAATATTATCTGAAGTTATTATATAAAGGCATCTATCCTTGCTGATGGAAATTTCTCAGAGGGACCGACTGAATTCATGGATGAAAATATCAATATATATCCAATATATCGGCCGAAATATATAGGTATCCGTTGCCAATAGTGTCAGATATAATGGGAAAATCACGCTATGTTATCGTATCGACGATATATATGATATATTGGCCGATATTTGCTTATCAGCTTACAATTTTCATTTTTTTTCTTCTAATATATTCTATATTGATACTAATATAGAATCTATGTGTCCATTTCTAATACCAATACTAATATCGATATTTGTTTGTAGCAAAATTGTCATGTCCTCACTTCTATGGTTCGATTTAAATTATTTCTAACCTGCGATTTCAGAAATTTCTTTTTGTTATCCACCATCTAAAATCCAATTAAAAATATCGGGATGCAAACCTGAAATATGACAAATACTGACAAACGACTTGAAATGAAATAACCAATTTAATCACAGGACCCAAATTGTCACATCTGAATGTGGCACCATATTCCGACCATATGATGACCAGAAGCATATGTAGGAAGACACATCTACGCTAAAATCAAAATAAGCAAATTCGTAACTTAGACAGGCCGCTGGATAAAACCAAAATCCAACTGAAATCATCGACAAAACATCACGATAATAATTTATATAGAACCATCTAACTTAAGCAAAATAAACATCATGAATCTACTATTCTGATACAAAGGTACATCATCCGAAATCATAAGTTCTATTTCTAATTCCCGGACTGCCCTTCCATTTCTACTATTTCACTTGCAAGTATATCTTGAACCCTCTAATTTGGAATGTTTGTAAAAATCAAAATAAAAGTAAGTTAATTGTTCAACAATACATACAAATTTTCACAATCGAACATATAATTTACAGCTAAACATGCTGGAAGGAACATGATTTCAAATCAGATGCAATGCCATAAAATTTTCACGACATTCATGTAAAAACTTCATGCTGATAATCCAATTTTCTTTATCAAAATAATGTATCATTAAAATATGTTCAAATTATGCAAATTCTTATGGACTAAGGATCAGGTGGGCCTTATTGACAAATGAGCGACTAATCAAAGCTTAGTTGTATATATTTTCACATAATTAATTGCTATTCGTTACTATTTAAAACTCGTAAATAGGCTGTCATATATATAACCCTATAGATGGGGCCGAATGTCGCTTTTAACTCATAAATGATAGATTCGAATCTTGATTATCACTTTAATAGATTAAAATATATCATAATATATTATCGCCAATTTTTACAATGGTCTGTATATAATCAAATGGAAAACTCTACACAAATACAAATAATCCTTTATATTTTCTCATGTTGGAGAAAATATCCTTGTCTTTTAACTAATTATAGAGTTTTCTTCCTTAATTTTTCAAATACTTAGCATGCAGAAGTTTATAATCCATATAGAAACTTAATTATGAAATATTAAAGCATGTAAAAGCTATAGTATGTAATTTTAAATCTGCAAAGGTGGTACATTTTAGAAAATGTGGGAATTCTATGTGGTTTTATGAAATTTCATCACTTCATTTCAATTATCAAACATGTAGGAACCATTTAGTGTAAATTCAAAGCATGCAAAGCACATACTTAAGAATTTAGGACATGTTGGAATATTATATACAAAAATCAAAGCATATGAGGGCATTTAAACATGATTTCAAAACATGCATGAGCTTTAGTGTGGAAAACTTGCTTGAAAAGCATAATGTATGTGGATTAAGGATATGAACATAAAAATTATATAAAATGGGAATGAGAACACATGCATATGAAGTATAAACATTTTACATATGAAATTATCACATGCATAACATTTGAGATAATAAATGTCCATTAAAATCAAAAAAGACAGCAACAAGAGAAAGATGAGCTTGGGATGTACTTGCCTTAAGCTCAAATTCACCAAAATCTTCCTGAATTTCACTTAATCCTCCACCAGCATTCCATGCTCTCTCTTCCTCTCTATTCCTCTCTTCTCTTTCTCTCTCTTCTCTCCAAAACCAAGTAAAAATGACTGAAAATTAGCAAGATGGGCATTACATAAAAAATTGGTGCACATGCGCCTGTCAGGTGCACATATGGCTTTAAGACGGAAGTCATACGATGCACGAGTGTCCCGCAAGTGCGCATTAGGCGCGTGCAATCTACCACAATTGCGCACATGCCTCTCTCGAGCATACATTGAATATGAGCAATCTATTTAAAATACGTACGAGCGTCAATCAAGTATCCTTCAAGCGTGCCCTATTCGCCCAAAACATGCATGTGCACTCTTAAGGCGTCAATCGAGCATTATTCAACCTGATATGACCCAGTCAAAAAATTAACTTTGACCAAAATCTTTATTTGACCTCAATAATTTTCTTTATCTTAATGAATCGTTATAAAATTTATAAGTTAAAAATTAGTACTTTACATAAATTACCGTTGACATTCTGTTTCATAGACGAGCCTAGTAAGGGGTAGGGGGCATAACCTAATGTGATTCGATCAAAAAATTAATTTTAACTAAAATCTTTATTTGACCTCAATGATTTCCTTATCTTAATGAATTATGATAAAAATTTTAAGTTAAAAATTATACTTTACATAAATTGCCTTTCGACATTCTGTTTCATAGATGAGCCTAGTAAGAAGGGCAGGGAGCATAGATGAAGATATCAAAATCATTCGTATTTGTATTTGGTGATATGTATTGCGATTGGACATCACAAACCTAAACCTTTTTTTTTACCGCATCAAAAGTGAGTTACATATTAGCATCTGACTCATTTTTATCATTTATTTATCTATTTGAGAAATTTTAGTTAATTTATCAAAATTAGTCTTGATATCATTCTAGGTCATTAAAAAATGCCCCCAAAATATTAATATTTGCATCTTTTGTATATCTACAAAAAAAAAAATGTGGATTTAGGTTTCTTAGAATACGTCGGATCTAATAATTAAAACATGTGGATATAAATTTCCACGAGCAAAGCAAAGTTGAAAAAAAATTGGTTGATACATATCCTCCGATACAATGACATATTGAGAAATTTTCACAGTATCGGGGTCTCAGATACTGATTAAAATGTCGGCCAATTTTTTCGTTCGTGGGAGCAAGATTGGTGGGGATCAAACTCAAGACATTGATATGGGCAAGTAGGACAAGCAAACGTATAATACAAAACCTCGTTTCTCATTTCTTATGATTTTGGGGGCAAAATAAAAAGTTCATTTTCTGAAGGCTTGCCCAATATCAGTGCAAAACTTTATGCCCACATAGTTTAATTATGGGGAAATAGAGGGTGGCCACTGAACAAAGCCTATCTTCTGCGGTTTATGAGGAGCATTTCAGTTAAGCAGCCCCGCACTTTTATATTACAGAGGGGTTGTCTTCGTAATTTAAACTCGTGAGTTCTAAGTCATAATGGAATAATTTTACTATTACACTAGCTCAACCCTCTGTGTTACTTTGGAAAAGGAGTTAAAAGATATTGGGGTGGGGGGAGTATTGGTACATATTTTTAATTGAATTTAGATTTATCAAATTCATAAAATTTAAAACAATTTTTATAAAAGGCAATTTAATTTTAGGAAATTAGATGTAACATTAAATATCCAACTTGAAATTAAGATACAAAAATATATTCTTATAAACTTTATCTTTTAAAAATATTGTTCCAAATTTTAAAAAAAAATTGAGTATATATTGAATTTTGAAAGAAAAGGTTGGATGGATCAGTGAGATTTGGTGGGCTATAAAGTAATTTCCATTGAAATGCCCATATGTATTGATGGAGTGTTGTTAGGATCCTCCTATTTTTTGTCCACCTCATACTTTGATCGGTGAAGATTTAAATCTGACAACTTAGACTACTAGTATTATGATAAGTTGACAACATGTGAAAATGCTGTAATTACTTTTATAATTCTTACTGTCCAAATGTCATTATAAAAATTCTCATCTGTAGAAATATGGGATAATTCTAACAGCTTCAGTCTTGATGTTTGCTACTAGCTAACAGTGATCACATGTGTGTACTGTTTATCAGTTGTTCCTACAAGGATTACCGCGCAACATACCGATAGATGATGTGGAGCGCTTCCTGTCTGGATTTGATTTAGATCTCTCGTCTCTCGAGATGTTTATGAGGTGAAATTCAGTTGTGTTGCTCGGAAGCTTCTGATTTGTTATTCATGCTTTCTGTGATCTGATTGCAGGCAGGGAGTCCCAGATAAAATGGCAACTGTTCGATTCCCTTCACAGGTTGAGGCGATGAATGCCGCCATCACGAAGAACAGAGGCTTCTGTCAAAATAATCAGATCACCGTCCGGGTTCTCCAGTGAAAGTAACTATGCTATCCCTTTTCTCAGTTTTTCATGAAGATGTGATAGAAAATTTAGACCAAGTGTTGTGTGGTAGTAATTTCTGTGTTCTCGGATCTGGTTTTTTGGTTTTTTTAATCAAGAATGAATTTTTTGTTTGATCATCACATTCGAAAATTTTCTATAATATTTTTGTACTAAATTGGGTATGCTGTGAAATTTGTAAAAGATTCAATATTTTTACATTTTGATAGAAAAAAGGAGTTTTTTTGTCTTGAAATATAAATTTATTATTTGAAGGGACTCTTTCAGGGGACATTTTGCACCCAAAACAAACACGGCTACTAAACTGCGTTACGCTCCTGTCAGGATTTTTCTTATTTGTAGGTCGTCTGTGGCTTGTAGAAAGGGTTCATGCAGCTGCAGTAGGATTTAAAAAAGAAATTGGTACTCATTTCTGGTAAATCTTCAAGCTGATTCCAGGTTATATTGTAAGTTCGAGTGTAGTTCTGTTATGATGCTTCTAAATATTAGGCTTTTATATGTTTTGAATGGCTGAGATCATTTAAAATTGATGGGGGGGTAGAAATTGTGATAATAATTTAATGCGCTGAGTCTTCTATATTATAAGGATAGATCTTTACCATTCAAAGATTCAGAATAGGTCATGTTTAGGATGGGCGTAATAAAACCCATCCGAATAGTTTTATGTTGTGTGTTGGTTGTGGTTAGAGTCAGAAATTATTGTCATCAGTGCAAACCCTGCTAGCTCAGTATCTATTGTCATGGATAAAAATA
>JAODPA010078344.1:0-27488 GCA_025585075.1 Nepenthes mirabilis | reverse complement strand
TCTTTATAAATTTTTTAAAACAATCAAGTTTTACTATTTAACGAGTTGGATACAACCATAAGTAGGCCAATCTAGAGACTAAGCCCAAAGATGAATGAATGGCCCAGAGGACAGTGGCCCATTGCACGGCCACACAAAAGCCTAGGACCGGGCGAGCTGACCCGAGTCCATCTGGCCAAGAATGGGCGGCTAGGGTTGATCCACGGGAACCCCTCCAACTCACCAACCGGCAAGTGACGTAGCAGAGATTTGCCATAACAGTCCCAAACAGCTTAGTAGAATATCATTAAAGATTGTATATCTTCCTAGGATAACAGTTATTTTTTTTGGAGAATATTCTATTCAGAATTATACGTTACCTAGGATGACAATTTTGACTCAATAAATCATTTCCTAGAAGGCGGCCCCAAGTGAAGATCTCCATAAATCGTCCTAACGCAGGAAAGAGTAACCAGCCGGCAGCAACGGTTGCCATAGCCGCATCAAACAATCAGGCGGCATTGGCCGCATGGCTGATCCGTCTTTCATCAAGGACTTCGAGCGTTCTGTCTCGATCCGGATCATAGCGAAAGGTCGCGTCGACCACTTCGTTGAGGCGCAGATCCTGGAGGCCAGCGGCGTCGATTACGTAGACGAGAGCGAACTCCCGTCGATCGCCGATGAAAAGAATTTTATCAGCAAGTACAATTTCCGAGTTCCGTTTATTTGTGGATGCAGATGTCTGGGAGAAGCATTGGGGAGAATTCACGAGGACGTTGCGATGATCAGGACGCAAGGTGATCTGATGAGATCGGGGAATATTGTTGACACGGTTGGCAATGTGAGAAAACTTATGGGGGAAACTAGGGTTTTGAACGGTATGGACGACGACAAGGTGTTCGCATTCTCGAAAAAAATTGGGGCACCGTATGATTTGGTAGCCCAAGCTAAGCAAATGGGAAGGCTGACGGTGGTTCATTTCGCTGCTGGAGGCATTGTGACTCCGATTCTTACAACATAAATGTAAGGTTTGTCTATTTGTGTTTAGACTACTGAGAGAAAATCTTTACAGCATAAAAACATTGGAGACTAAAGATATTAGAGAATCATTAATGTGCAGAAATAATAATCAGACAATACAGAAAACATAAAAGGTAAAAATATCAGCAATTATTTAAGGATCTAGATCCATAATTTCAGGGTGAAATTCTTTTAAAGAGAAATGATTGTGATACCCCCACTATTTCTTTTAGAATACTTAGACTGTGATTAGTAAAGGAAATTGATTAAAGAATTTAACTATAAAAATAAACCGTTTAAACTAATATTGTGTGGTCGGCCCTAAGTAGATTTTCAGAATATTGAAACATATTTGTTGGGTCCAATATTAATGAGGCTCAAGGACCATAAGGCCCAATCCAAGCAACGCTAGTCGAAGTGAATGGGCAAGGCCCAAGACCCTTAGCGGCCTACGTGGCAGCCCAGAAGACACAGCCAATCAGCGCTCCCCACAATTCATTAATGTGACTGCAGGCGGCGGGTGCTGACCTGCAAGAATTGAGCAAATGGGATGAGAGTCAGCGTTGCCAGCCGCGACCCGTTCTGCTCCTTGCAACTATCTAGCCAATCTTTGCGCAGGAGGTAGATCAAGTGTGGTTAGCGATGCACTGCGATCTCCTTACCACCACTAGGCGACAACTGATATTATTAGCTGTCGCCAACGATCAACGGCCGGTAAAATTCCCGTGTGCCACCTGCAGGAGGATTCTCACGGCCAAAGCTCATCGCCATGGAGTCTATAAATTCCCTCTCCTTCTATAGGAGAGAGGATTCCCCGCATTTGAGTCTTGACCCTGCAAACTTTGGCAATAGTTCGAACTCTAGGCATTGAGACGCGCTCCTCGAGCTCTCTCTCTCTCGAGCTTGCTTCTAGGATTGAACTCCCACTGCCTTTTTTGGCATCTATAGTGAGCCACTCACCGTAGTTCATTCGCAGAGCCTATCCTCCCACGACCGCTCATCGAGTTCCGCACTCTAGCATTCTCACACCCCCACCAGATACATTGCATCCTTCCACACACTTCTAAGCGTGCGTCTCCTTTCCGTTCATTGCGGAAGAGTTCTAACTTGAGCATCGGACTATTTTTGGTGGGAGACATCCCGCCGACCTCTGACAACTTGTTTGTAATTTGTGCTATGCAGGTTTCAGGTTATCAGCAATGGAAACCGAACCCGTTTGATAGTTCACCTGGAAGAAGAATCCGAAGGCTTCCTAATCCATACGACAACTAAAAATCGGGATGCAACATTGGCGCAGTTTGTGAAAATGTGACAAAAATTCTAGCGTCACCCACCAACACTCAAACTCTTATACAAAGATGGTCAACACTAGAGTACAAGTCAGCGCATAGCCAAGAGACACTATTGCCTGCGGTGATGATCCTCGCTAGGTAGCTGCGCTGATGAGTGACCGCAGCCTGATGTCCACCAACTGGCTGCCGAGATGGGCGACATGAGGCTAATGCTTCAAGCGCTCTACAATCGGACGGGCACACAGTGGCAGGGGGCTCCTCCTCTAGTGCCCCAGGCGCTGTCCTCCAGGTGAGGAAGACGCTGCACTAGAGCCCCCAGGGTCAAATCAGATCAGCCTAACGATGTCGAGGCCCATGCGGCCTTTAGCAGCAGGGCCCAAATGACAGCTGGAAGCCGCCCTAGCCGGGAGGAGTAGGCGGAATGCCTGGAGCGACGGAACCCCCACAACTCTTGCAACGAATGGGGGCAGACAACCGCCGGCGATGGAGGAGCGAAACCCTAGCGAAACCCGCAGGGAAACACAGAGTTTCGCGATATCATCAACGCGCAGAGGAGCGAAACCACTCCGCCGATGGAGGAGATGGTGGAGGTGATTTGGAATCAACTATTCAAGGAAAAGTCTAGGTGATCTTCGGCTGATTTGCGAAGATCACCCTCCACTATGGATATACGAACCCAGCCGCTCCCCCGCAAGTTCAAAATACCGACATTGGACGGATACGATGGGAGCAAGGACTTGATGGACTACCTCAACTACTTCCACACCCATCCGTTCCTCCATGGAGCAAGTAAGGCCGTAATGTGCCAGTACTTCCCCATTACTCTCAAAGGGGACACGCTGCTTTGGTTCCACGGCCTCCAACTAAACTCCATTTGCTCCTTCAACGAACTAGCAGACTATTTCCAAAGCCAGTTTGCATCCAGCCGGAGGGAGGATAAACAACCCTGGCACCTGGTCCGCTTCCATTAGAGGTCGGACAAGAGCCTAAAACGGTTCCCGAACCGCTTCATCACTGAAGAACGCCGAATCCCCTAACTCATTGAAGAACTAAAGCTCAATGCCTTTATCGCCACATTGGCAGGTGGGGACTACTTCAAGCACCTGTCGCATCAGCGCCCTTAGTCATTCTTAAAGTTAAAACCATAACCCGAGTCTATATCTCGACAGAAGAGGCCAATGAGCCGAAGCATCCCAAACGAGTGTACTGCCCACCCAAAGGACCCAGGCCTGCTGTCGGGAAGAAGAGGAACGTTGATAGCTGCTGCTTCTAGGAGTGCTGTAAGCAGCCACGGCTTGCGTCAGGATCCACGAAGGAGCACGGGCCAATGTCCCTAATTCCCCTGAACGATGCCCGTACAAACATTCTGATGTAGATCCAGGACAAAAAGTTCTTCAAGTGGCCGAAGACGTTGAAGAGCCCGAGTGGTGGAGACTAGATGAAGTATTGCCAGTACCACCGGGCTCTAGGGCATTCTACGGAGAACTGTCGAACCTTGCAGTAGGAGATAGAAGATCTGATCCGCTGCGAACACCTCAAACGATTCATGAAGGGCTCGGACAGGCTCCTGCCGCTTCTGAAGGTGAAGCAAACGAGCGAGCCACGAGGAACCCCACGGCCACCGGCGTGATCAGCATGATTTTAACTGGGTCGGCCACGAGTAACAAGAAAGCAACTCGAGCGAGCTTCTAGTAGCAAGAGAGCTAGAGTAAGGGATAGGAGTGATGTCATTAGCTTTAGCAGTGACGATATGACGCATGTAACCTCCCATCATTCTGATTCTCTTATAGTATCCGCCATCGTTTTAGACGATACGGTCGATTATCAACTAAAATGAGTCTTTATTGATAATGAAAGCTTTCAGAATTTACTGTATCTTGATATATTCTTTAAACTTGGATTGAGACGAAAGCAAATGAGAGCAGTCGAAGGCCCTCTATATGGCCTTGATAACGAACCTGTGCTTGTGCAGGGAGAGATCTAACTAGAAGTCATGATGTGAAATTACCCGGGTACCGCTATGCGAGAACTGACGTTCCTCGTTGTCGACCTATTGTTCGTCTACAATGCCATCCTAGGCAGACTGTTCCTTACCACCTTTGGAGCTATTACTTCGATCCCTCATCTGAAGATAAAGTTCTTAATCTTGTACGGTGTAAGAGAGGTGCTTGGCGATCAGGTGATGGAGTGGACGTGTTACCTATCTCAAGTTGCCCTGCGGTGCCAGACCGACTGGACAGAGACTTGGATTTGCGTGATGAAGCCATGTTGCAGTAAGCCCAATCGGGTGAAGCAACAAAAATGGTCCCTCTGGATCCCGTCAAGCCTGAGAAGTGCATACACATCGACGGCTCCCTTACCGTAGCCAACCGTGATTGACTCATCAACTTCTTCCATAAGAACTCCACGTGCTCGCGATGGTCCTTGTCGACATGCCCGGGATACTATCAAAGTAATGGTCCATAAGTTGGGCTTCGATTTCGACCACAAACAAGTCAGGTAGAAGTGTAAGAACTACTCCGTCGAAAAGCTAATAACTATAAGGGAGGAGGTAAAAAGACGGATGGACGCCGGATTCATAAGGGAAGTCTAGTATTCGGATTGGCTGTCCAACGCCTCGCTCGTGAAAAAGAGCAATGGCAAGTGGCGAATGTGCGTCAACTTCACCAATATGAACAAAGCCTGTCCCAAAGACAGCTTCTCACTCCCTTGGATCAATCAGTTGGGGGACTCAAAGTCTGAACACGAGCTCTTGAGTTTCATAGACGCCTACTCAGGCTATAACCAGATTAGAATGGATGCGGACGACGAGGACCACACCTCCTTCATGACTGATCAGGGAACATTTCGCTATAAAGTCATACCCTTCGGCCGTAATAACACGGGGGCAACCTACCAGCGTTTGGTGAACAAGATGTTCCAGGACCAGATCGAAAAGAATGCAGAGGTATATGTGGACGACATGCTCGTCAAGAGCAGAGTAGCCGACGACCACGTTCGTGATCTGGAAGAGACCTTTGAGGTACTTCGTGCCAACAGGATGAAGCTCAACCCGACTAAATATGCGTTCGGGGTAACCTCTGAAAATTTCATTAGCTTCATAGAGTCTCAACGTGACATAGAAGCAAACCCGGAGAAGATCAGAGCTATCCTCGATATGAGCCCATGGCGGACTGTGAAAGAAGTTCAGAAACTCGCGGGGCAGCCGGCAGCTTTATCACGATTTCTGGCCAAATCCACAGAGAAATACCTGCCCTTTTTCAAGGTGCTCCAGGGAACCAAAGCATCTGAATTCTAGTAGACGAACGAGTGCGAGGAAGCGTTTCAAGAGCTAAAGACATACCTCGCCAGTCCACCCCTCCTAAGTTCACCATCCGCGGGTGAAAATTTGTTCCTCTATCTAGCTACGTCGGACACGGCGCTAAGCTCAGTGCTCGTTAGGGAGCACGAGGGCATGCAACGACCCGTGTACTAGTAAGCAAGGTATTAACGAACGTGGAGGCTCGGTATCTGCATGGAGAGAGGATTGCCCTAACCCTTATCTATTCCGCGCGAAGGTTGAGGCCCTACTTCCAGGCGCTTCGGATCATCGTACTGATGAACCAACCACTAAAGTCAATCATCCAGAAACTGAAAACGTCAGGACGGCTGGTCAAGTGGGCTATAGAGTTGGGCGACTTTAACGTGGAGTTCCAGCCCTGATTGGCCCTCAGGGGTAGGCCTTGGCGAACTTCATCGTTGAGGCAGCGACCCCAACTCTAGGCACCCCGCACAACTCAAAGAGCTTGGACTCACCGGACACAGTCCAGTGTGGATGCTGAATGTCGACGGATCCTCTATCCAGACAGGAAATGGAGCCGGAGTCATACTTAGAACTCCCGATGGATCGGAGATCAAGTACTTCATCACTCTAGCCTTTCCTGTCACCAACAATGTGGCGAACTTCGAAGCCCTTCTTGCAGGGCTCCGTTTGGCCAAGGAATACTCTGTGAGATCGCTAGTTGTGCACAGCAACTCGGAGCTAGTGGTCAATCAAATCCAATGAGCCTTCAAGGCGTCAAACCCGTAACTCGCAAAGTACCTGGCGAGAGCTAAGGCCTAGATCCAGGGGTTTGGAAGCTTCGAGATCAAACACATCCCTTGAGCCGAAAACTGAAAAGCCGATCAGTTAGCAAGGGATGCTGCTACAAGATCTTTGGAGCAATACGCTAGGAGCATGTAGGAAATCCTGGCCGCACTTAGCATGGACGGTCTGGACCAGGAGGTGCTGTGGGTAAGCAAAAGTGACGACTGGATGACCCTATACTACAAATACCTGACGGACGGGACATGGACGGCGAATGTCGACGAGGCCAAGCGGGTAAAGAAGACAGTAGGCTGATACGCAATCATCAATGGTCCATTATACCGATGAGGGTATTCGACTCCCAACTTGAAGTGCCTAACTCCAGAAGAAGCCAAGTACGCGTTGATTGAAGTCCACCTCAGTATATGTAATTTGCATATCAGGGGAAAATCCCTTACATTCAAGATCATACGACAAGCTCTTTTTTGGCCCACGATGAAGTACGATGTTTTGAAATTTGTTAAGAAATGCAAAAACTGTCAGGTTCATGGGTCCATGACTCATCTTCCTTATACGAAACTGCACAACCTTCAATCCTCGTGGCCGTTCACCCAATGGGGGCTTGACATCCATGGACCAATGCCACTGGCCTCCGGACAAATGAAGTTCCTTATCATCGAGATCGGCTACTTCACCAAGTGGGTCGAAGCAGCTCCCCTAGTGTGAATCACCAAGCAGAACGCAACAAAGTTCGTCCGCCAGAACATCGTTCACTGTTTTGGGATTCCTGAGGACATGGTGACAGACAACGGAACCTAATTCACCGGCAAGCGATTCACTAAGTATTGTGCGAGCTTGCGTATCAAACTGATTCACACATCTGTGGCTTACCCTCAAGCCAACGGTCAGGTTGAAGTCACCAATAAAACGCTGCTGTATGGACTAAAGACCAAGCACGAAGACGCAGGAGGCTTCTCGGTTGACAAGTTACCCTCTATGCTCTAGTCATACTGCACGACCTCGCGGTAGCCCACGAGGGAGGCGCCCTTCAACCTCTATTACGAGGTTAAAGTGGTCATTCCTATCGAAGTGGGACTTCCTTGCCAACGGGTCAAGAGCTTTGACCCAACCACCAACTCCCAAAGACTTAGGGAATGCCTGGATCTGCTTCTGGAGGTCCGTGACATAGCCAGTTTGAGGACAGCAGCCTACCAGTAACGTATCGCATGGTACTACAACAAGCGGATAAATACACGCCTACTCGAGGTTGAAGACCTGGTTCTCCAGAGTGTAGAAGTGGCGGGAAAGGTCGCTGACAAGAACAAACTCTCCCCAGGTTGGGAGGGTCAGTTCCTTGACAATCCTCCGAAACGGAGCGTACAAGCTACGCGTCCAAGATGACAAGTTGGTTCTCTGGACCTAGAACGCCACCTACCTCAAGAAGTACTACCAATAGTTTAGTACCAGGCCCAGGTAAGGCATACGCACACACGGCAAAGAGTGCTTGTACATGTATCGTATGTTCATTCAATAAAATTGATTGTTTCAATATTCCTGTATGTCCATTCATACGAGTGTTTGCATGCATGACATTCTTAAAAAATGGAATGGCCTAGACTGCCCCTAAGTCGAAAGGATCTTCATCCATTTGTAAACCAAAACCTTGGCCCTGTGCAAAGCGACTCCAAAGCAATCGTACTAGAATTTCAACTCCACGCCAAAATACCCTAAACGGCTCTCAAAACCTTGGCCTCGTGCTAAGCAGCCCAAAAGAGGTCGCACCCAAATCTTGACTCCACACCGAAAGGCCCAAAGCCACCCTAAAGCCTCTGTTCCATACCAGGTAACCCACGCGGTCGAAATATCAAGCATGGGGGATTTTGAAGTCCCCAACACACAGCCGTAAAAACCTTAGGGGGGGCAAAATGGCAGGCATGGGGCAACCTTCTCTCGAAGAAGAGAGCACCCTTAGTCAACGATAGTCGTGGGGTAGGACCATGCGCATGAGAGGGATGACGCCTTGAGCGAGGTTGAGCACCTAAGGCAGGTACCGTGCGTGCAAGGGCCTAGGACTCGGAACTCGACTGCAGTAGCCCGAAAACCCAGCTGACCCTTAGCGCGGCTCTACTGGGCTTGCGACAACGTCCATCTAACTGGACCAAGCTTCCCACCAAACACGCAAGATGCAATAACATCCTTTGACGAAGGATGAGTACAGCGCAAGCAAGCATTGGATTGGGGCCTTGGTGACAATAGCTCGATAGCTTAGCCGTAAAAGTACTGGTTGCAAGACCAAAAGAAATCACGTGAACTCAAATTTGCCAAGTGCGAGGAACGAAGCTGCCTTTCTGTGACAGTACCTCATTTTTTTTTCTCCGTTAAAGACCATCCAGAACTGACACCCAAAATTTCAGACTCTTAGGCAAATCAGTCCGGACTGGTTATACCACACAAGGTAAATTATCAAAAGTATAATTAACACAATCACAGAATCGCCAAGTGCCATATAATATTTATGGCTCCAACTCTTTTAACCTTCCATTTCATTCATACAGAGATGCCGTTCTAAAGCCCAATTACAACCAAAAGATAACGGCGGAAGCAGATATATTTCAAGAGGTACAAAAGTGAAAGTATAGATGTTCTCATACATGCTATTCAACGATAATTTCATTTAAGACTATCAAAATCCTTCAAAAGAATCGTCAACAGGCTCTCCAGATCCAAGATCCAGCTTGACCTAGTTTTGCTCGTTTGACATTAATTCTACAGTCTCATCTGAAAAATTTTAAAAGAATAAGCCGAAATCCAACAAGGTACTAAAAACATGCAATAAAATAATGTCATGGAAGTTTCAAGATTCATGATCAATGCCAAAATCCGAAGTACGTAATATAGCAGCTTAGTGTTAATTTTCCAAGCATATAATTTACTGTCTTGTATAGATTTTTCGAAGCCCAAAATTTAGTGTCATAGTCTGGAGTTCTTGGCTCATGTCAAAATTCGAAGTTCTCAAATTCGTAATATTTTTACTAGCATTTATTATCCAAAGAGACCTAAGTTGGTAGACCCTACCAACCAATGGGGAGAGTAATCGGAAATAGATTGTATTCACCCCATACAATTAAAGGCCAAAATTCATATTTGTATTCATATCCTTTCCATAAAATATATTGTATTCTATTTTACTCTACACAATTAAAAGCCTCTATTCAAATTTATATTCTACCCTCTCATTACGTCTCGAGGAGGGGTAGACCACGTATCACTCAATGGACGGAGCTATTTTCAATTACCATCGTAATGTTCTAAAGTATGTAGGAGAACCTTATTTGATTGTGTGACAGTACTAGGTTCGATCTTATTCGTTCATAGTTCTTCGTGTCTTAAGGCCGATATACAATTTATATGCTCTATTTTCCGGACAGGTGCAAAGGGCCTTCTTATTTTGACATCATGTCTTAAGGCTGATTCATAATTCATATGTTCTATTTTTCGGACAGATTCAAAGGACCTTTACCTTTTGTTATTCCAGTTTCATGCCAAGTTTTCATGCAAAGCAAATCTAAACATGATTTGAACAGATAGCATGGGTCAAACATAAAACCAAAATCAGAATTTCATTCATGTAAAGTAGTCCGACCGTACATTGAACTTAAAGCATGAAATCAAGGTTACGAATAAAATTCGTATTATTCACGCATTCATTGCAACTATCATACAGAGATATTTAAAAGCAGTAATTATAGAAAAATAAGTTTGAAGTACTCTTGCATTAAAACATTCTAAAAGCCTGAACTTAAAATCGGAAAGTACACTTGCTTGAATTCCAAACTGTCCACTCCAACTGGCGTAAGGCTCCCTCTTCCTCTTCGCCTCTTATTTTTTTTCTTTCTTTTACAGATTTTTCTAGCTCCTTTATCAGATTAAGAGTTCAATATATATAGAGGATGGGTTAGGTGGGAGTAATGGGGGTAAGTTACCCACTGGGTACTTTTTTCCAGAAGGTTGACAGAGTAGGTAAGGGTAATTTATTTACTCTGATTAGATTGGAGTAGTTGGATCTAGTCTGGCTAAATAACGAAATCGGCCTTTATTGACTTCAGTTTACTTATGGTTTTCAACGTCCTTAATTTATTCCGGTCAATAATTCCTAAATCCGGTCAACAATCTATCGTCAATTCCAACATTTCCTTCTTACTCAAAACCGGTAAACATTTTCTTTTGCTCAAAATTGATCAACATTTCCTTTTGCTCAAAACTGGTCAACATTTCCTTTTTGCTCAAAACTGGTCAACATTTCCTTCTTTCTCAAATCATCACTCCAGCCTTCACTTACATCACCATTCACTCTGGCCTCTTATACATATACAGGGCAGTCCGGCCTTAATGTGGCATAAAGCCACTCCGGCTTCAAGAGACACAAGGCCATCCCTGCCTTTAAGCCTCTCACAAATCACTCCGAATTTTAAGCCACAATAAATCACTCCGATTTTCAGGCCTTTCACAAATCACTCCAGATTTTAAGTTGCAATAAAACACTTTGGTTTTCAAGCCTTTCACCAAACACTCCGGATTTTAAGTTGTAATAAAACACTCCGGTTTTCAGGCCTTTCACAAATCACTCCGGATTTTAAGTTGAAATAAAACACTCCAATTTTCAAGCATTTCACTAAATAATCCGGATTTTAAGCTGTAATAAAACACTCCAATTTTCAGGTCTTTCACAAATCACTCCGAATTTTAAGTTGAAATAAAACACTCCGATTTTCAATGCTTTCTATTTTTGGGATTGGGATCTCACGCTTTCATTCATTACATATATATATATATATACACACACACAAGATTACATGGCAGCGCTGAGCAACGAAAAGGGAAAAAGTTATACAAAAACTCTAGCTACCCTATGGATCCGATGGACCAACCTTATCAGGAAAGTCTCTCAGGCAGGAGCTATCTGAGATCCCTGTGTTCCTCGGATGAAAGATCCCCACGAAGGTGCCCGAAAACGCAACGGAGGCAATCTGACAGCACAGGCGGATGCCATCCCGGAACCTGGCATCCAGTGCATGACCCACCTCCTCTACGGTGAACCGCAGCTGGAGGTTCGTCAACATGCGGGAGATGTCATCCTCCAACGTGGAGATTCGACCTTGCAGCCTTTCATTCCCCTCCTTTAGCCACTCGTTCTCCTCCCTCAGCTGCTTGGCCTCCTCCTTCAGTGCCGTGACTTCGACTCCCACACGTTGGACAGCCTCCTGTTTGGACTCTTCCCTGATATGGTGGAAGTGCCCGTGCAGTTGAGCACACACCACGTCAATAAAGTCGAATTCCGCTGAGACTTGCAAGGAGAGGACAAGGGAAAATGAAGAATTAGAAATCCTCGACATTCCCATCAATAGAAGAACGCACATTTTAGAACGACCATACCTGAGTGGTGGTAGCATCCGTGCGGCTAGAGCTGCCTCCTAGTGTAGGTGCACTCGGGGGCTCAGAGCACTCGGTGACAACCTCGGTGGAGCTAGGAACATTTGGTGCCGCCGATGTTGCAGGAGCGCTTGAGGGCTTCGAGACCTGAACCACCTCCACCGCGTCCGCTTCTTGGGCCATGTCGGCACCGAGTGGACTAGCAACCTGTACGACCTCTGGCGTGGACTAGCAATCTGTCTTGGAGCTTCTGTTGGCCCTAGCGTGGGCTCCAAAATGGCCACCTCAACTGCCTCCTTAGGTGCTGGCACGTCAATATCCACGAACTCTGCGCCCTCAGAAACCGCCTCCAGTGGCTTTGGATCGAGGGGGAACCATGGGGGATTCCCCTCTAGAGGGAAGCTTCACTATGGGGACACCATACTCAGCCAACGCAATGGCAGGAATTGGAGAATGCTCAACCGCCCTCTCTTGCGGCTTAGGATCCACCACTTGCTCTGGCATAACGCTCGCGGCATGCGTGGCGGGCTCCACAACTAGCCTCTGCAATCTCCGAGTGGAGGTGCCTCCAGCCGCCCTTAACCTCTTTAGAAGACCCTCCACCTCTTCATCCAAAGAAGTCTCTAGCAACGAGTTGCTCTCCCTAGAGGGCTCCCTCGATGGCTCCTAAAGAATGACAGCTCTGGCCCTTTTCTTCTCTTTGACAGTGATGGCCCAAATGCATGGAGGTCCCCACTTGGTGGTAGCAAGGGCAGTGGAAGACAAGTAACAGCCCTGCACGAAAAATGTCTTCATCTGCAAGTAAAGGTCCCCACTCGTTGGTGATCTCCCAATCTGAAGGTTCTTGCAGGAAGACAAAATGGTTTTTTCAGTTTTTTACCAAGTCAGGATTGGTCTCCCGAAAGTGAAAATCTGCTCGAGGAAATATCGAGACCCAATTCTCCGACTCAGTAAAGCAAAATATTACCTTTGTTGAGTTTGTGATGAACTCACTAGGGTAAAGGTGAACGAAGACACACATGGTAACTAGGTAGCGAATGGTGTTAGAATGGAACCTGGCGATAGGAATGCCCAACGCATCGATAATCCCGTATAAATCGACCTCCATGTGGAAACGAAGTCCCCCCTTCAGCTGGTGCTCCTAAATGGTAATAAAGCCCTCTAGAGGCCCGTTAGCCCTTCCAGTCGATCCAGGAGAGAGGTAAGCCTAACCGCTGGGGATCCCATAGTCAACCATCAGCGCAACACTAGCACTCGGCGTCAAGACAGACGCCGTGTTGTTGACCCTATGGCTTATCGAGTGAGAAGCTTGGGAAGAGGTGGGAGAACTCTTCTTCTTTGCCATCTCTCTCTCAAGGCGATATTGGAAACTCTCAAGGTAGGGAAGCGCAAAGTGTGAAAGATTACAGAGGCATCGTTTAAATAGACAACACTAGGAAGCAAAGTGCCAATACGCGGGAAACTCAATCAGCGCCCTAAATTGATGGCCGTGACACGCGCCCATCTAGCAGAATGCTATGAGTCCCGAGCAAAAGCCAATCATGGCCTTTGTCAGACTGCAGCTGACTATTGCCTCAGTCACCTGCCAAAATCTCGGTTGTCACACCCGCATTTAATATGGAGATTCTGACTGCCAGGGGCGGCGGAGGCGAGCCTTCCTGGATACGGATCTAGAAGTAAGAGTGAACCATTCAAGCATGATAAACGATAGTAAACAAACTTCTCGGCAAAGTAAGAAATTTTTATTAAACAATTTACTAATAAATTCTTTTTACAGAAGGAGGCAGCTAGCGGTTGTAGGTTACAACTAACTGGCCTCTTCGGGCCCTGAAGGATTCAGAGCCATGAACTCTATTAAATCCACACGTGTTCTGGCGCCTGACTTTCAAGAGTCTAGGAGGCCGATGTGGAAGCTTGGTTCCTCCAGCAAAACTATCCTTCGACTGAGGCGGATACTATCCTGGAACCTCTTTTCCAGCAAAGGAGCCAACTCTTCCGACTTGAACCTCGACATCAATTCAGCCTCCAACAGCACTCGTTCCTCCTCGAATTGTGCTTGAAGCTACTCGAGCTCCTCCTAAAGAGCCAGAATAAGGTCTCGAGCCTGCACGTTGGCACCGGCAAGCCGTGATACCCTTACTTTAGACTCCGTCCATGCCTGCTCAAAGTGAGTTTCGTGTGCTCAAGCCTCCTCGACCACTCCAACGGTGGCCCGCATACGAGTGTCCATGTCTTCCACCGCCCTGGTGACACGAAGGAGCGAGGGATCTACCCTTCCAGGCCTCTAGCGCCACGAGGAAGTAGACGCCCCATCCATCTCAAAGCCAGGTAGCGCCCTTAGAAATCTCATTGGCCCAATAACAGAGGCCTCTGAATGGCAACTCTCAGTCGCCGCAGTGCCAGGTGCATCCTCATTGTGGTCCCTTGAGGCGTGTATATCTTTAGACGACAACTCAGATTCTAAGGAGGAAGACAACCTCTCCATTGATACTGTGACGGTAGAAGAGAAGAAAGAAATAGCAAAGCAAGTCTAACACTCTCGAGCAGCCAAAGAACGCAAGGATTGGAAGGGGATTCTGGCACTTAAATAGCCAAAAAACCACCTGGAAAACGGCATTGTCTGAAGGCAGAAGCGCGTCAAAAGGACCAACACGCTCCTTCCATGTGAAGGATCCTTGAAGCATTGCGCCTTTCCAAAGAAAATCATCATGACCCGACGCCCCTAGGACTTCTCATGCCATCAAGGCATCAGGAAATTCGATGGATGTAACACCCACCAGCAGCGTTTGGTCTCCCACGACAGAAAATGCTAGTGACCTATCCACGACCACGTCCTCCCATTTATAGTCCGCATCAGGGCTTGAGGGGAGATGCTGGCACGAAAAACTGCAGGCAGCTGGGTGCACTCAAGCAAACAGCTTGGCACAAATGATGGTGAGAAGATTGTACGGTCCTTGAGACGTAACATGCAAAATGACAAAGTAGAAGATTCATGGGGCGAGCAAAGAGAACAAAGGCAATGACTATTGCTTTTATTAATTGAAGCTTCCATTACGAGTACAAAGCTTGCGACAGTAAAAGTACAAAAAAGAAAAAGATACAACACGGAGTATAAAGTTCGGAATGGTGGCTCCAGATGCAGGAGCCAGATCGGGGAACAAGATCTACATAAGATCCCTTCAGCTCCGTCATCAGAACCCCAATCTATCCGTGCATCAGCGCCACCGATGCTGGCTAGACCTTGAAGGTCCATCCTGACTAACCACAGCGCAGAACCAGCACCCATAGTAGCAGTCTCAGAGGGGTCGTGACCAACTCGCACACACCCCACAAGGACCCCAGTTCCTACCTCCTCACCCGACAGAGAACATGGTCCTTCATCCTCGGTCGAGACCGACGATGGGATGCAATCCTGGGGTTAAAGAGCCCCGTGATAGCTCCGCCGTGATCCTCCCACCAACTGGAGGCAATGCCGGTCGCAAGGTAGGCACATGATAGTGGCAGAGTGGCCGAACCACCCCCATTAGAATGAGGGACCGCTCGAAAAAAGGGCATGATGATAGTCTTCAGTAGCAGCTCCTGATCTCCAGCAAGCCCGTCCAATTCCTTTGCGAACCCCAACAGGAAGCGGGGCAAGCCAAGTACTTTACATCACTCCTCCAAAGATTGGCTAAGGCATGGATCTCCCCAGTCTAGGGGATTCCCCCACTTATGGGCGAGTCAGCGCCCAGTTAGCAGCCAGCAGGGCACGCCGCCTGATAGTCGTCATTCATAAAACAGGAAAGCCATCAGAGCGACGCAAGCCTCAATGTGCGAATCCTTCCATCCAAGGCACTGAATATTTGCGACAGTTGAAACGCTTACTTGATGGCCTAGGAAAGGCGCGATGCCAGAAAAAGACAAAATCTGGCGTATCTCGGAGGACATGCAGTAGCCACCTGGACCCACCATGGACATGCCAGACTTTGGCCGCAGGCTGACTTAAACATGGGGGGCTAGTGTTGGGTGTGATGTTGATGAGGCCCAAGGGCCGCAAGGCCCAATCCAAACAATGCCAGCCAATGTGAACGGGCAAGGCCCAAGACCCTCAGCGGCCTACGTGGCAGCCCAGAAGACGTAGCCAATCATCGCCCCATATAGCTCATTAATGGGGCTATAGGCGGAAGGCGCCAGCCCGCAGGAATTGAGCTAATAGGACAAGAGTCAGTGGTGCCAACCGCGGCCCGCGATTGGTGGACCAAGTGTGAGATCAAAAATTTAATCAGCCTGCATAAAATATGAACCGGCCACCTCCCATGAAAAACCAGTCCGGCCTTGTAATCAAGACCAGCTTCCTTTTGTGAATAAAGATTGGCCCTTTAGAATCACAAATGGCCCAAAAAAGGGTTGGCCAGCAGCGGAGTGGGCCGAGTAGTTGACCTAAAATGAACTAATGGTAACTAAAGATAAAAACAAACATTATTATTAGAATCCAACTAGGCGACGACTAAATGAAGTAAGTAAATTAACGTAGTTACTCCACCTACCCTCTGAAAAAAAGTACGGGAGTAAGTAACTTACCCCACTTACTCCACCAAGCCCCTCCTATATATAAACCCTGCACTGGTTGATGCACAGGCAAGCAGAAGGAAGAGAGTGACGAAAAAAAAAGCTTCAAGACGGTAAAAATCTAGACGATCAACTCTCAGGCAAGTTACTTCGGACGCTGCTCTTTAAGTTCTGTTTTTAAATACTACAAAGTGTACACTCCATGTTTTAAGTTCAGAGTTACGAATGTTTGCAAGTGTAACCCCGTTTTTAAGTTCATACTTCAAGAATATTGTAAGTGTTTTCCCCAGTTTTTAACTACTGACTTTAAGAATGTTGCAAGTACACACTTTGTTTTTAGCCCCAGAGTGCTGTAAGTTACTCCGAACGATACCCTTTTTAAGTTCTATTTTGCATACAGTCTTAGGAAGTTCATTGCTTAAGAACCGTCTTGCATGCAGTTTTGCATACAGTTTTGCATACACTCCTTAAATTGAATACTGCCGAATGATATGCTGTATTTCCAATTTTGCATATTCGCCTGACTGACTTCATTATAAATCTCATGTTCTCTGTTTGATCACTTTCTATTCCCTGCTCAAACTGGAAGCACATAAAATCTGAACCAAAAATGAAGTCTGGCCCCTTAAACTTGAAACAAGACCCTCGTCTTGTGCAAAAATTAAGTCCGGCCCCTTAAACTTGAAGCAAGTCCCTCCTCTTGTGCAAAAATGAAGTCCGGCCCCTGAAACTTGAAGCAAGTCCCTCCTCTTGTGCAAAAATGAAGTCCGGCCCCTTAAGCTTGAACAAGTCCCTCCCCTTACGCCAAAATAAGGTCCGACCTTATGTAAAAAGAAGTTCAACCT
This sequence comes from Nepenthes mirabilis, assembly GCA_025585075.1. Classification (NCBI taxonomy): domain Eukaryota; kingdom Viridiplantae; phylum Streptophyta; class Magnoliopsida; order Caryophyllales; family Nepenthaceae; genus Nepenthes; species Nepenthes mirabilis. The sequence goes on along the minus strand of JAODPA010078344.1, from coordinate 10,308 downwards.
CCCCTCGTGTCAAAATGAAGTCCGACCTATGTAAGAAGAAAATCAGGTCCGTCCCTTAAAGCACGAAAACACAACAACTCTGACTTTCAGTAAAAAGCACTCCGACTTTCAGTAAAAAGTACTCCGGCTTTCAGAAAAAAAAGCACTCCGGATTTATGAAACTTCGGCTTTTAAAAGTACACCGTCCTATTGAGTAAAAAGCACTCCGTCCCTTTTAGTGAAAAGCACTCCGTCCCTTTGAGTGAAAAGCACTCTATCCTTTTGAGTGAAAAGCACTCCGTCTGAAAAGTATTCCGTCCGAAAGGCACTCCGTCTAAAAAGCATTCCGTCCAAAAAGCACTCAGACATCTTTTTTTTTTTTAAAAAAAAAGAACTCCAGCCTTAATATGAAAATGAGCTCCGGCCTTAATATGAAAATGAACTCCGACTTTGTATAAGAAAATAAGCTCCAGCCTTAATGTGAAAAAAACTCTGGCTTTCTGAACTCTGGCATTTTGAAGAAAAAGAACTCCGGCTTTTTGAACTCCAGTATTTTGAGAAAAAGAATTTCGGCTTTTTTTAAACTCCGGCTTTTTGAGAAAAAGAGAACTCCGGCATTTGAGTTCCGACTTTTGTGTGAAGAAAATGAAGTCCAGCCTCCCTTCTCATAAGATCCAAACAAAGATACACTCTGAACCGGCTTTATGATAAGACGAATAAGTTCTGATATTAGTTTCGGGAGATAAGGTTCTCCGGCATGCCTTAGAACTTTATGGTAATAATCGAGGATTACTCTATCCATTGAGTTAATCATGGTCCGCCCTATCCTCGGGGCGTTACGGTCAGGAGGAAAGCGAATTCTGTCCATGGAGCTAGTTGTGCTCCGCCCTGTCCTCGGGGCATTACGATCAGGAGGAAAGCATAAGTTTCTGGCCTACCTTCGGTGGCACACCAATCCTACTAGACAGGATACTTCTGTTCAGTTATCGACCTTGGATTGTGTGGACTGAACACAATCTATCCTCGATTAATACCCCCTTCGCAAGCAGAAGAATAAAAGAAGACTTTTACAACGAAACCGACTCTGTTTTATGCTCTGGCATTCTGATTGACTGTCATCCGGCTAAGTATCGATTATAGTATTGCATATGGTTCTGTTCTGATTTTTTCTGCATTGATTACATTAGTTTTCTGATCCGCTATTGTTTGTTAATATTTATGCATCCGCTTGACAGTACAAATGTTTATGGAAATTTGCATGTAGCTTGTTAAGCGCTGGCTCACTGTTTTCTGTTTTTTTCCCCTACAGATGAAACTTTAGAGCTTGTGCCTGACGAGTTGTAGTGATTAGAGCTTATTTGAAGGATCATTAAAGACTCGGAAGCTTGTTTTGGAGGATACCATTGTAATGATTTGATTTTGATTCATGAATTTTATGGTTAGACCTTTTGATTATGTACTCGGAAACGAATATTTTGGAATGAATACGAGTGCTTCCGCAAGTGTTAGAATAACTTCCGCTATACTTTATATTGTTAAAGGTATCTGGGTCCTAGATGGCATATGTAATCCTGTGTTACAAAAAAAATCCCGTTCTGTCACATTTGGTATCAGAGGATGGGATGCCTTAGGAATTGATCGATCGAAAAAGCGGAAGTGCGGGCTTAAATCTTGGCACTAAATCTTTCTAAGACGTAGGTAGAGTGACTAAGTCAACAAGAATCCCTAAGATGCTTAACCTCTAAGGCTCAGTTCGATTTTATTAAACTAACCAATGTTCTGAAATTATAACTTTTAGGATGGCTAGTGGAAGGACAAGGAGAAACGGCCGAAATACTCCCTATGACCGGGAGGCCGCTTGCATAGACTTATTGGAAAGGATTACCAACGTGGTGGAATCTGTTGAGAATAGGTACATGGCCCCAATCCCTACGGCTAAACCAACTCCGGCCATCCTAACTCCATCCATGTACGACCGGTTTACGGTGGAGCACGCCCTGGGCTTCTTGGGAAAACCTGATTCGGCAGAAGCCGATATATGGCTTAAAAGGATGAAGAAAATGTTCGCAGTGATCGGGTGTACGGACCAAGAGAAGGTCACCTTTGCCATCTATAAATTAGAGAGCGAGGCGGATAGCTAGTGGAGCGTGGAGAGGAAGGCATTGGGGTTGCCCAATGAACTGATCACCTGGGAGATGTTCGAGGAAGTGTTCCTAGAAAAATATTTTCCACTTAGTCTCCGGGATCAAAAGGAGATGGAGTTCATGAGGTTAAGACAAGGGAGTACGTCGGTAATGGAGTACGACGCTAAATTTACCGAGCTGTCCCAATTTTTGCATTATTATGTAGAAGACGAACTAAGAAAAGCGAAGAAGTTTCAGCAATGGCTACAAGATGACATTCGGAAGCAGCTGTCTACTCTGAAACTTGAGACATATGCCGACATACTAGACCGGGTAGTCATCTTCGAGAAAGAAGTGAAGACGGAAAGATTCTTTGCAAAAAGAGCAGCCAGTCGGGCAAATGTTAGTATTGGATCCGTTGGAGGATCTTCTGGATTATCAAAAAGGACAAAAACGGTGGAAAAAGGGAAGAACGTAGTGCCGACCCAGTCGAGGTATGATTCTAAAACCTCGGCTGCGCACTGCACTTCCTGCGGAAAAATACATCCAGGGCAGGAGTGCTGTTGAATGACGGGAGCTTGTTATAAATGCGGGCAGAAAGGCCATCTGATCAAGGACTGCTCAAGTATGGAGGGAGGAAAGCCCATTGTTCCAGCTAAAGCTTTCGCAGTAGCTATTCAGGAGCTTGAAGCATCACCTAACGTCGTCGAAGGTACCATCTCTATTTGTGGCGTTCCTGCATCCGTTTTGTTTGATTTAGGGTCTACTCATTCCTTTGTTTCCCCACGATTTGCACGCCATATTGACACTGCCCCATGCTTATTGAATTATAAATTATCGATGTGTACCCCTATTGGATTTTCCGTAATTACGGATATTGTGTACCCTAAATGCGTGATGGAAGTAGGCGGGAAGCATTTAATTGTGGATTTGGTACTGTTAAACATGAAAGGTTTGATGTGATTCTAGGGATGGATTGGTTGGCTGAAAATCATGCCACCATTGATTACTTTATGAAGAAGGTTTATTTTAACATCTCTAGGATGGAAACCTTCTTCTTCCAAGGCATTAAGAAAAATGAGGTCCCTGTAATGATCTCAACCTTGCATGCTAAACATCTGGTGAAAAGCGGATGCAAGGCTTACTTGACTTATGCATACAGCACCAGGAGTCATAAGGTTCCGGCTAAGGACATCCACATCAACTGCGAATTCGATGATGTATTTCTTGAGGAGCTGCCTGGATTGCCTCCCCATCGAAAAATTGAATTTGAGATTTCTATTGTTTCTGATGCCAGCCTAATTTCTAAAATCCCTTATAGAATGGTTCCAATTAAGTTGAAGGAGTTAAGATTGCAACTGTAGGAACTATTGGACAAAGGTTTCATTAGGCCAAGTGTTTCTCCTTGGGGAGCACCAGTTTTATTCGTAAGGAAGAAAGATGGATCCTTACGGTTATGTGTCGATTATCGTGAGTTAAATAAAATCACGATCGAGAACAAGTATCCTCTGCCACGAATCAATGATCTGTTTGATCAATTGCAAGGATCTCGGGTATTCTCAAAAATCGATTTGAGGTCTGGATATCATCAATTGAGGATTAAGCCTGAGGATGTGGCCAAGACCGCTTTTCGGACAAGGTACAGCCACTACGAGTTCCTTGTTATGCCCTTTGGGCTTACAAACGCCCCTGCTGCCTATATGGATCTAATAAATAGGGTGTTCAGGAAGTACCTTGATAAATTTATGGTGATTTTTATTAATGATATTCTGATCTATTCCAAAAATTATGAGAAACATGAGACCCATTTAAGGATAGTACTTCAAGTACTTCGCAAGGAGAAGCTATATGCCAAGTTAGAAAAATGTGAATTTTGGCTGGAAAATGTGATGTTCCTGCGTCATGTAATCTCTGATGGCGATATTTCAGTGGATCCTAAGAAAGTTGAGGCCGTTATTAACTGGAGTATGCCAACTTCAGTAACTGAGGTCAGAAGCTTCCTTGGCATGACAGGTTACTATCGACGATTTGTGGAAAACTTTTTACAGATTGCTATGCCTCTGACTAAACTACTGAAGAAGGAAGTCAGATTTGAGTGGACTGAGGAATGTGATCGGAGTTTTCAAGAGCTAAAGGATCGCCTGACTACCGCTCCGGTGTTGGTGATTCCAGAAGGCTCGGGAGGATATGAAGTGTACTGTGACGCCTCTAAGGTAGGCTTGGGTTGCGTGCTGATGCAGCACGGTAAGGTAGTAGCCTATGGGTCTAGGCAGCTAAAGGATCATGAAAAGAACTACCCTACCCATGATCTGGAGCTTGCGGCTGTGGTATTTTCCCTAAAAATTTGAAGACACTACCTATACGGTGAGAAGTTTCTAGTGTATTCTGATCACAAAAGTTTGAAATATTTGTTTTCCCAGAAGGAGCTTAACATAAGGCAAAGGAGGTGGCTCGATTTCCTAAAGGATTATGACTGTGAGATACAGTATAAGCCTGAGAAGGCTAATGTGGTGGCAGACGCTTTAAGTCGACGGTCTGAGTTCGTAGCTCAATTGCAAGTTAAGCAAATGGAGATGTTAGAATATCTAGAGCAATGGGATGTCCGGCGATATGCGAAGGGAAATAGGATACTCCTGTATTATCTTCAAATTCAACCGGAGATTGTTAGTGAAGTTAAGGAGATGCAAGTTAACGATCCATTCCTTGTCGAAATTGCAAGCGACTTGAGTAAGGAATCCCGAGCTGAATATAACGTCTGAACAGACGGAGCATTGAGGTTCAGAGATCGACTGTGCGTACCTGATGTTAAGGAGTTGAAAGAGAGAATTTTAAAGGAAGCCCATCGGTCGAAGTATACCATCCACCCTGGAGCAAACAAAATGTATCAAAATTTAAAGAAAACATTCTGGTGGAGAAACATGAAGAGAGATATTACGGCCTATGTAGAAAAATGCCTCGTGTGCCCAGCAACTGAAGGCTGAAAGGAGAAAACCATCCAGATTGTTGCAAACAATGCCGATCCCAAGCTGAAAATGGGAGGATATTGTTATGGACTTTGTGTCAGGGTTGCCAAGGACCCCCAGGAATCACGATGCCGTCTGGGTTATAATCGACCGACTGACAAAGTTTGCCCATTTCCTGGTGATCAGGATGACCTACTCACGTGACAAGCTGGCACAACCTTATGTGAACGAAATTGTGAGACTTCACAGAATTCCTGCCTCCAACGTGTCAGATAGGGACCCCCGTTTTGTCTCAAGGTTTTGGAAGAGCCTGCATAAGGAACTGGGGACTGAGTTAAAGTTCAATACTGTTTATCACCCCCAGACGGATGGGCAATCTGAACGGACCATTCAAATTCTGAGGATATGCTGAGGGCTTCGGTGTTGGAAATGAAGGGAAATTGGGATGCTTACCTGGCATTGACAGAATTCGCCTACAATAACAGCTATCAGGCTGTATCAGTATGGCCCCTTTTGAAGCCTTGTATGAAAGGAAGTGCAGATCACCAATTCATTGGGAGAAAACTGGAGATAAGAGAATCATGGGTCCAGAAATAGTAAAAAAAACGGCGGAGAAAATCAGACTAATCCATGATAACTTAAAAATCGCTCAGAGCAGACAGAAAAGCTATACTGACAAAAGAAGGAAAGACTTAAGCCTTGAAGTAGGAGATTTCGTCTTTCTGAAAGTCTTGCTATCTAAGGGTACGTCGTGATTTGGAGTAAAAGGAAAACTAAAGCCACGATCATTGGTCCTTTTGAAATTTTAGAAAGGATCGGAGAAGTGACATACAGGCTAGCACTACCACCGAGTTTAACTGAAGTGTATGATGTATTCCATGTATCCATGCTCCGAAGATATGTTTACGACCCTACTCATGTGATAGAGTTCGAACCCCTGGAAGTCAACAAAGATCTATCCTATGTCGAGGAGCTACTACAAATCCTCGATCGGAAAGAGCAAAGGCTGCGGACAAAGGCGGTTTCTCTGGTAAAGGTGCTGTGGAGGAATCACTCACCTGATGAAGCCACCTGGGAGCGAGAAGAAGAAATTCGGAACAAGTATCTTCACTTGCTTGATTAAGGTATGTAACTTTACTTAAATTTCGAGGACGAAATTTTTTTAAGTGGGGAAGAATTGTGAGATCCAAAATTTAATCGGCCTGCATAAAATATGAACCAGCCTCCTCCCATGAAAAATCCAGTCCGGCCTTATAATCAAGACCGGCTTCCTTTTGTGAATAAAGATTGGCCCTTCAGAATCACAAATGGCCCAAAAAAGGGTTGGCCAGCAGCGGAGTGGGCCGAGCAGTTGACCTAAAATAAACTAATGGTAACTAAAGACAAAAATAAACTTTATTATTAGAATCCAACTAGGCGGCGACCAAATGAAGTAAGTAAACCAATGTAGTTACTCCACCTACCATCTGAAGAAAAGTACGGGAATAAGTAACTTACCCCACTTACTCCACCAAACCCCTCCTCTATATAAACCCTGCACTGGTTGATGCACAGGCAAGCAGAATGAAGAGAGTGACGAAAAAAAAAGCTTCAAAATGGTAAAAATCTAGACGATCAACTCTCAGGCAAGTTACTTCGAACGCTGCTCTTTAAGTTCTGTTTTTAAATACTACAAAGTGTACACTCCATGTTTTAAGTTCAGATTTACAAATGTTTGCAAGTGTACCCCCGTTTCTAAGTTCATGCTTCAAGAATATTGTAAGTGTTTTCCCCCGTTTTTAACTACTGACTTTAAGAATGTTGCAAGTACACACTTTGTTTTTAACCCCAGAGTGCTGTAAGTTACTTCGAATGATACCCTTTTTAAGTTCTGTTTTGCATACAGTCTTAGGAAGTTCATGGCTTAAGAACCGTCTTGCATGCAGTTTTGCATACAGTTTTGCAAACACTCCTTAAATTGAATACTGCCGAATGTTATGTTGTATTTCCAATTTTGCATATTCGCCTGACTGAATTCATTATTAATCTCATGTTCTCTGTTTGATCACTTTCTATTCCCTGCTCAAACAGGAAGCACATAAAATCTGAACCAAAAATGAAGTCCGGCCCCTTAAACTTGAAACAAGTCCCTCCTCTTGTGCAAAAATGAAGTTCGGCCCCATAAACTTGAAGCAAGTCCCTCCTCTTGTGCAAAAATGAAGTCCGGCCCCTTAAACTTGAAGCAAGTCCCTCCTCTTGTGCAAAAATGAAGTCCGGCCCCTTAAGCTTGGACAAGTCCCTCCTCCTATGCCAAAATGAGGTCCGGCGTTGTGTCAAAAGAAGTTCAACCTCCCCTCGTGTCAAAATGAAGTCCGGCCTATGTAAGAAGAAAATAGGTCCGTCCCTTATAGCACGAAAACATAACAACTCCGGCTTTCAGTACAAAGCACTTCGGCTTTCAGTAAAAAGTACTCCGGCTTAAAAAAAAAAAGCACTCCGGATTTATGAAACTTCGGCTTTTAAAAGTACTTCGTCCTATTGAGTAAAAAGCACTCCGCCCCTTTTAGTGAAAAGCACCCCATCCCTTTGAGTGAAAAGCACTCCGTCCCTTTGAGTGAAAAGCACTCCGTCTGAAAAGCACTCCGGCCTCTTTTTTTTTTTAAAAAAAAGAGCTCGGCCTTAATATGAAAATGAGCTCTGGCCTTAATATGAAAATGAGCTCCGACTTTGTATAAGAAAATGAGCTCCGGCCTTAATGTGAAAAGAAATCCGGCTTTCTGAACTCTGACATTTTGAAGAAAAAAAACTCCGGCTTTTTGAACTCCAGCATTTTGAGAAAAAGAACTTCGGCTTTTTTTGAACTCCGGCTTTTTGAGAAAAAGAGAACTCCGGCATTTGAGCTCCGGCTTTTGTGTGAAGAAAATTAAGTCCAGCCTCCCTTCTCATAAGATCCAAACAAAGATAAACTCTGAACCAGCTTTATGATAAGACGAATAAGTTCTGATATTAGCTTCGGGAGATAAGGTTCTCCGGCATGCTTTAGAACTTTATGGTAGTAATTGAGGATAACTCTGTCCATGGAGTTAATCATGGTCCGCCCTGTCCTCGAGGCGTTACGGTCAGGAGGAAGGCGAACTCTGTCCATGGAGATAGTTGTGGTCCGCCCTGTCCTCGGGGCATTACGGTCAGGAGGAAAGCATAAGTTTCTGGCCTACCTTCGGGTGGCATACTAATCCCATGAGACGGGATACTTCTGTTCAGTTATCGGCCTTAGATTGTGTGGACTGAACACAATCTATCCTCGATTAATGCCCCCTCCGCAAGCAGAAGAATAAAAGAAGACTTTTACAACGAAACCGACTCTGTTTTATGCTCTGGCATTCTGATTGATTGTCATCCGGCTAAGTATCGATTATAGTATTGCATATGGTTCTGTTCTGATTTTTCCTGCATTGATTACATTAGTTTTCTGATCCGCTATTACTTATTAATATTTATGCATCCGCCTGACAGTACGAATGTTTATGGAAATCTGCATGTAACTTGTTGAGCGCTGGCTCACTTCTTTTTTCCCCCCTACAGATAAAATTTTAGAGCTTGTGCCTGACGAGTTGGAGTGATTAGAGCTTGTTTGAAGGATCATTAAAGACTCGGAAGCTTGTTTTGGAGGATACCATTGTAACCATTTGATTTTGATTCATGAATTTTATGATTAGACCTTTTGATTATGTACTCGAAAATGAATATTTTGGAATGAATACGAGTGCTTCCGCAAGTGTTAGAATAATTTCCGCTATACTTTGTATGGTTAAAGGCATCTGGGTCCTAGATGGCATCTGTGATCCTGTGTTACCAAAAAAAAAAATCCCGTTCCGTCACACCAAGCATGGCCAATAACGCACAACGATCTCCTCACCACCACTCGGTGACAACTGACATTGTTGGCTGCCGCCAGCGATTGGCGGCCGGTGAATCCCGATTTGCCACCTAAGGGAGAATTTTCGCACCCAAATCTCCTTGTCATTGAGCCTATAAATTCCCTCTCCTTCTATAGGAGAGGGGATTCCCTGCATCTGAGTCTTGATCCTGCAAACTCTGGCAATAGTTCAAACTCTAGGCATTGAGATGCGCTCCTTGAGCTCTCTCGAGCTTACTTCTAGAATCGAACTCCCACAGCCTCTTTTGGCATCTATAGTAAGCCACTCACCATAGTGCATTCGCGGAGCCTAGGCCCCACGACCGCTCATCGAGTTCCGCACTCTAGCATTCTTACACCCCCACCACATACATTGCATCCTTCCACGCACCTTTAAGCGTGTGTCCCCTTTCCGTTCATTGCGAAAAGTTTCTAACTTGAGCGTCGAAGTGTTTTCGGTGGGAGACATCCTGCCGACCTCTGACATCTTATTTGTAATTTGTGTTGTGTAAGTTCTAGCTTATTGGTGACGGGGATCGGATCCGCTCGAGATTCGACCGAGAAGAAAAATCTAAAGGCTTCTTAATTCGTACGATAATCAAGAACCTAAGACGTAACAATATCCTTAAAGTACAATCTTTCGTATAGCAAATTCGACTTCAATAAACTATTCCGACATTTAATTACTGGTTAATAAAAACCTGCTTAAATATAGGCTTTATATGTCCTGTACCCATATCCCAAGGTCCCCTTAGTTATTGATATTTATTTTAGTTAATTGGATACTTATCCCTTAATCATAAGAAATTGGTAATGTATTCACCGACTAAAATTCAATAAAACATCGGGATATAAATCCAAAAAAAATGACTAAAACCAACAATAATCCAATTAAAGTGATATGTCCAATTATAAGATCTGAAATACTATACCCAAAAGTGATTCCAAATATCGACCATACATTACCTTAAAGTATAATAAAGGAGTTTATGTCCGTACTAAGATCAGAGCAAGAAAAAATCGTATATTAGATATACCGCTAAATAATACTAGAATCCAACCGAATCACTGATAAATCATATTCATAAACTAATTAGAATAGTACTGAAAAATTCTAGCAAAATAAACGCTCTAAATCTATAAACCTAAAACAAAATACATCATTCAAGAATTTTAAATATTTATTCTAGTCATTGGACAGCATTTTCAATATCTCCCATCATCTATAAATATACCTGAACCCACTAATTTGAAAGGTTAATGAAAATCAAAGTAAGAGTTTGCTTATTATTTAATAAGGCATAAAATTTATATAATTAAATAAACACTCTATATCAAAATATGTTGG
>JAODPA010078333.1:0-27496 GCA_025585075.1 Nepenthes mirabilis | reverse complement strand
AATCATCTTAATAATAATTTTATAAAAAACAAAGTATTTTTTTCTCAGGTTCATCATATTTTCCATCACAAATTACATACACACGCACGATCTGGACTCAAGTCGATTGAGTATTTTGACTTTATAAAAGAAAGTTTAATGTATAATTTAGAATGTTATAGGTATTACCTGCGCTCTGCTCAATCACTTTTGGCCTCTTGAGAACCAATCTCTTGCAAGTAGTGCTCAGCTTCTAAAGCTGCCATGCAACCTGCACAACAATTTTGACCAGATAAAAGCTAGTTAAAATGGGCTGGTGTGATCGATTTTGTTCATTTTTGTTTGAAATGGACGGTTATGATCGATCTTGTTAAGCTTTAGTTTCAACGTTGGATTCTTCCTACATCCAAGGGATGAAAATCAATTGACAAAAATTAATTTTTTTTAAAAAAATACCAATTGATAAAATCAGACAATACTGAAACATTAAAAAAAATCAGAAACATTATGAGAAGAATGAATTTGCATGGATAAATTAAAGGTAATGAGATTAGATATGAAGAAGAAACATTGCCTAAATACCATTCTACCAACGCCAATGAAGTTGATCATTGAAAAAGGATTGCAAATCTGAAATTTGTCTATGAGGATCGGATCAAATTATATTAGTGTGTCTAGTGGAATTTTTCTGTACAATACTAAATGAATAATAAGTAATCAAACGTGGGAATAATCAAAATTGTGCTTACTAAAGAAACGAAAAGGAAATTTCAACCATATAAACTGACACCCATAAGTGTAGAACATCCATCAATGAAAAAATGGAACAGTTCAATAATGTGAATCTCTAAAATCCAATGTTGTAGGTTCAAATCTTGTAAAGCATGATTTCCTTTTGGTTGCAATATGTAATATAATAACAAGTAATTTAAAATATTTAAACTATAACCAAAAAACTTCAACAAATCAAGCAGTTAAGATCTTTTTGCTACTTCAAAAATAGATTCTTCAGGTTCAGCAATTTGAATTGATGTCTCCTTTGATATCTGTTCATTTGTAAAGAATTCTCAGTGTGTTAAATTTTTCATTCACTATTGCACAAAAATGGGTTCGAGAAAAGGATCCCGAATATTGGGTAGCTGCCAAATAGATCAAATATTAATTAATAATGTTTTCTTAAAAATCCATTTTGGCCTCAACAGACACTCATTTTAATAGAAAAGTACTTTCGAATTTTTGATAGGTTCAGTTTACCAGACTTAGAAAGATAGCTCAAATGGACTAATGTATTTGTCGGCCCAATTAAAACGGCCCACTTCAAGTGTGCATATGAAGCTCACTGTAACCGGTCAAAACAGCATAACGACCAACCACTTTGTCTTATCCTGTTCGTGGACGGTTGCCACTGGATAATGACAACTCAACCGCTTTTTAGTTTCATAAATACCTCTTCATTCTTACGGAAACCGCTTTTTAGTTTCATAAATACCCCTTCATTCTAACGGAACAGAGAAGGGGCCCAAAAACAGGGGAGTGGAGACGATACGAGACAACACATAGTCAAAAATTTACCTTCAGCAAGTGAACCCTAACTACGATCTAGCCTCCACCGGTGATCAAAGTAACCTTTTGACCCAAGCTCGTGATTGTGGAGGTGTTGCATCCACCCTGAACTCTCATGCAACCAAAATGGTGTAAAAGATTCAAGGCATGGAAAGGCCCCCTCGCTGGTAGCCAAACCAGAATAGGTGTTCTCACCACTATCGCCACTCAACAATTCTTCCTCCTCCAGACAGTAGTTCTCCCATGAACATATCTAGCTACAGGACGGCCATCAATTGGACAGACTTTCAAGCCACCCCTCGATAGGGCGCACCTTTAAACCGCCCCCTAACCGAGCGCATCCTACATTCAATCCTTAAGCATATGCATTCACATGTATTTATTTAACATCCTCCATCTTTCTCTCTACGAAAAAGAATTATTAACCTGAGCGTCAGAGAATATGAGGAAGCAAAATCCTACCGTTCTCTGATTTCTTGTTTGTAAGTTATGTTGCGCAAGTTCTAGATTAGAAGATAGGGAGATTGGGCGGGCTTCAATTCAACTAGTCAAAAAGATCGCGTAACTTTCTAACCCATCAAATAACTCGGATCCATGGTTGCATCAATTTTAAAAGGTACTTTAGGGCAATCCAACATCGATGCCAAACACCAACGTACTCACACTAGTTAAAAAGAAAATGAAAATGAAAAATCACGTATAGCTAAATGGTTATATACAAGTAAAGAAAACACATATCTAAGCTTTGTGACTACTTAGCCCCTTGATATTGAACGTAATTCTCAATCCTAAACAAAATGTCACTCAGATTTAGAGTTTAAGGTTTAAAAAACTATCAACAGCAATAAAGTTTTATATCCAACTAGATAAAATTGGCTATTTAAATCAATTTTTATCGTTTTATTCGATTTAGTGTAATATTCTTTAATATTACAAATGATTTCAAATTGTTTTTTTATCGCACCATTTCATAATGTCCTATATCTACCTATTTCATTCTTTATTCTAACCACAATTTACATTTTAACAGAAATATTTTATTTGACTTATATTTTAAATATTTGAATTATTGTAAACATTTTTTTAGTCATTTTATTTTCTATAAATATAAAATAAAAATACAAGAATCATTCAGCGTGAAGTTCAATGAAACGTGTACAAATGAATGCCAATAGAGAAGCTACTTTACTTTCTACGGAATGAAGATCAAAAGAAACGCAAGAGACAGATAAATGACACCGTAGTAAATGACATCAACACCAAAAAGGTCCAAAGAGAGAAACCAAGGACATGCTCAGCAGTGAAAAATCGAGTTTTGGAACAAATTTTTTTAAAAATGGAAAATTTAAAAAAAATATGTTCAATTAGTCAGTTTTTTATTTAGAAAACTAGAATACTTTCAATTTCAATTTTTCAATTTTGAACAGAATTTCAGAGAACCTAAACAATATCAAAAAAATATTTTTCAAATATTTTCACTGACTAAAAAGCAAAATTGTCCACATAATTTTTGAAACCCTAATTATAAAATAACATTTTAGAAAATTGCGATAGTAGGAATATTATAAAGTATAAATTTTTTAAGACTTTAGATAACTATAAAGAAAACTATCATAACTTAAGTTCAGTAAGTTAATTTATGATAAATGAATATAATAGGCAAATTTATCATGTAACTTTTATTCATCAACAATTTTTATTATATATCTGATGGGTTTTGTGATCTAATGGGCCGGCCCAGAGAAGAGCTCGTCCGATGGTGTGTCGAGGGGGCTGAAACCTAACGGGATACCATGCAGCACGAAACCTAGAAGACGCCACTATATGACCCAACTCATGACGGGCAGGTAAATAAAGGCGACAAGCAAATACAATAGACAGCTCCTGTGAACCAGCCAATCATAATACAGGGTGCCTTCCAATTCAGTGGCAAGCAACTTGATCATAACAGAACGCGTATGCAAGAGGCACCTATTGTGGCAAGTGACGCAAGCTGGCAAATGTGTTGAGAAAATAGCCCACAATCGCTTGAGCACCTCCAAAAAGACAACTGTTATTGGCGGCTTCCACTACCACCGAGATAGTTTGGTGAATGTACTAGAAGGACCACCAATGGCCATGCACTGGTCCCTAAACAACAACCGCCACTGATAGTTTCCACTATCTCACAGACAACTCAACAAATCCTCACAAGACAGTTATCATGAGCCTTAGCACTCGAGATACGCAGAACAATGCCAACCCTACAAATACCCATTCACCCCTGCCAATGAAAAGGGAGAACAATCCTTATCCTTGATTACTCAGAAGGAACAAAGAGCTCCATCCCGCTCTCAAAACCATCAATTCTCAAAGGAAACTCTCTTTCTTTCTTTTTCTCTCATAGCCGCTTCCCTACAAACACACTTATAACTTGCTCCTCGTCGAGCGCAACCATTGGAGCCAAAACGTCCGCCATCACTCTCATTTCTTTCACTCGTATATCGTTGCACCTTATATCCTTCATCTTTCTTTTCTCACGGAAAGATTTTTAACTTGAATATCGAAGAATAAATTAAAAATGAATCTTACTAATTTTCTGACATCTCATTTGTTGGTTGTATTGCGTATAACCCAGATTATTGGCAATGGAAACCAAACCAGCCCTAGTTTGACCTGACGTGGAAGATCAGATTACTCCCTAATCTATACAATAGCTCAGATCAAGTAACGCATCAATCTCAAATAATTGATACTTCACCAATAATTATTAATATTCATTAACTTATTAAATATTATGTTTATTTTTGTATATTTGTAATAACCTATACTTACTAATAACCATCTTTTATATTATTAATTGAACTATAAGTTTATAATTATTATCATAAATATTTTTAATGCTTCTACTTATTTTCAACTTTAACAATTGTTTTTCATTATAAGAATGTCATATATACATATATCTTATTAAGCATATCACTTCTATCAAGTTTGCACACATGCACCTGCGCCAAGCTCTAGAGACCCTTCGTGTCCTTAACAACACTAACTCCACGAATCAACAAAAACATACAACAGTTTCTGCAGCAGAATTGCTGGAGGCTTAAACACACACTTGGTATATCATAGTTAGAAGCGCTATAATATTGTAGAATATTGGTTAGAACTTAAAGTAATGTAGTAGTAGGCTAAAAATCTTAAAGATGGATGATAAAAATATTATTGTATTCTATCTACTCTCAAAGGATATTATATCGGAGCAAGCAAAATGATAAAAATGAATTTATATAATTGACATATCTTAATAAGATATAAAGCTATATTTATAATGACATGGAAGGGTAGTCCCTAAGCTAAATAGAAATGGACAGGTAGGCTAGAAAAACCTTAAGATGATAAAAATTACAGGATAATCGGTCAAACCGAGTAACCTAAAGCTTTATTTATATGGAATTTGATTGGAAGAAACAATTTTATCTGAATGGAATGGATGGAAACCTCACCAAAACCTGGGTTTAGGTCTTGATAAAAGTACCATTGTTGCAAACATAAGTCCAAGGAAAAAGCCCATTCCAAAAGGACGTTCTAATAAGAAGGAGAGCTCCCTAAATTTATAAATCAACCTTCTTTAGGTTGGCTCCCCGACATGGGTCTCATAACATAAAATGAAAACACAACATTACCATGGTGTCATACCAAACCCCTTTTTATGGACCCATAATTCTCGCCGTTGCCTCCCCTTCACAAATCATTGCAAATTTATAAATAATGAAAATTGATAAATTAGATGAAACCACAATCTGATTTGGTTGAGTGGATGAATATTTCAAGTACTAATGTTAAATAACGAAGCCTACCCTTTCTTAAATGCCCGGAAACAAATTGGACTAATCATTCCTCTGCCATAATCAGAGATTCGGTTCGAGTTTTCCTAATTCCTCAAAAGCTTAGGATCGTCAAACAAGGTTCTCCAATCCCCTAGAACTCAATGTTTCAAACCCATTATCTGGTGATCAAAATATACTCATTAAATTTATTTAGTCACCGCTAGAGTCTGATTTTAAATTCTGGCAGGAGTAAAAAATGTAGTACCTCTGCTCCCTGATCATACGAGAAACCTAACATTAAAGAAGAAAATAAAGAATGATGGAACTTATTTATCACATTTCCCACATATTAACCGCTGAGAGAGGAAGGAATTCCTTCTTTGATCTTCTATCTCTATAGTTCATCTTTATTCTCATCTCCTACTCTAAAATAACTTCAAGCTTAAAATGGAAGGATCCCCCATACTGATCAAACATAAATCTAATCAATCAAGAATATCAAAGTTCCAACTAAAGGACCATATGAGAATGAGTTGCTCCCATAACTACGAGAATCAAAAGGCACGCAACGTATGCAACTGCAGCGAAAGAACAAAAACAAGCAGATCAGATGAATTTATCATGACGCAAACAACTTAGAAGAAGACTTACCGGAGCCAGCAGCAGTAACAGCTTGCCTGTACTTTTTATCCTGGACGTCTCCCGCCGCGAAAACCCCACGAACACTCGTCTGCGTAGTTCCAGGCTTCGTGACTATATATCCATCAGAATCCAGCTCCAGCTGCCCTCCCAAAAACTGGGTAGCCGGCTCGTGCCCTATGGCGAAGAACAACCCTGAAACTCTCAAATCACTGACCTCCCCACTCACCACATTCTTCACCTTCAATCCTCCCAAAACGCCTTTCTCCCCATCACCATACGCTTCCACCACCACCGAATTCCACAGCACCTCAATCTTCGGATTCTCCAACGCCCTCTTCTGCATTATCTTCGAAGCCCTAAAGGAATCCCTCCTATGAATGATGAAAACCTTTGACCCGTACTTCGTCAAAAACGTTGCCTCCTCCATGGCCGAATCGCCGCCTCCGATCACCGCCAGAGGCTTGTTCCGGAAGATTGGGGCGGCGCCATCGCACACCGCACAAGCGGAGATTCCGCGGTTCCAGAATCCGCCCTTACCTTCACCGGCACCGGGGAAATCGAGGCGCTTGGCGACGGCGCCAGTGGCGACGATGACAGCGTCCGCGAGGACTGACTTCGAGCCGGTGAAAACCTTGAAGGGATTGACGGAGAAGTCAACGGAAGCTACAGTCTCGGTGATGATTTCAGCACCGAACCTCGAGGACTGCTGACGGAAACGGTCCGTGAGTTCGCCGCCTTGAATGCCATCAGGGAAGCCGGGGAAGTTCTCGACGTCGGTGGTGGTCGTGAGCTGGCCTCCGGGGGCGATGCCGTTTGCCATCCAGCCTTCGAAGAGGATCGGCTTGAGCTCAGCGCGGGCTGCGTAGATGGCGGCGGTATGGGCAGCTGGGCCGCTGCCGATTATGCAAAGCTGCGTGGTGAGGGCCTGCTGGAGGTCATCCATGGCGGCGGATGCGATTCTTGGAGATGACGACGAGGACTGAGACGACGAGGACTGAGACGACGCAGACGCGGCGGCGGCGAAGAGGCGGGCTTTTCTAAGGAAGCTGCCGAGCTTTGAACAACATCTATTCATTTCGCTCTCTCTTTGGGTCATATGCTTTTCGGAATGCGTTTCAAAGCGTTTTCTAGGCGCGAAGATTCTAATTTGTCGCGCTTACGAACAGCAAAGAATCGAGGAATCTGCATCTAGGGTTTTAGGGCAATAACAAAATGAAGGTTGTGAACAGGTAAAGTGTTTTGGCCATGAATAACGATAACTTTGTTAATAATTTAATTCTTATAAATTTATAAGAGATACAAATTTGAATCTTGTTATTAGATAATAAGAATTTGGGTTCATGATATTTGGTTCATAATTTAACTATATTTTACAATTAAACGAGGCAAGTCTCAATATTCATAATTCTTTTTTAAAAGATCGGATAAACTCTTTTAGATAACTTAGAATATTAATTCATATATTTTTATGTGATTTTAATTGCGTAGATAAAAGAATGAAAAAATAATTTTTTTTGTGAAATTCAATCCCTCAAATGATAAAAGAGCACTACTTAATAGTTGGATACAAAGAGTAATAATAATTATCCCATGGTTCATTATTCTCCAAAACAAATGCTCTTAATATATTTTTAAAAATCTATATTGTCCTCTTCAATTGTCCATATATTTATGAGAGAAATGTCATATTGAATTTTATATTCGTGCCTAACTCCCTGTGTAAACTTTTTAAAATTTTTAATATAAACTTTGAATTTCTATCAGAAATAATTAAAATAGAAATCACATATAATCTCATTGATATATAAACATGTCAAATTGTCTCTAAAGAATGTGACTCTCATAAGAATTGAATGGGTTGAATTCGTCAACTTGTCCACAATTATCAAAATCGATCCATAATTCCATGCCATTTTAAACAAACCTGACACAAAATTTATCATGATATATTCTCATTTGCAATTAGAAACAGACCAAAGTTGCAAAAATTTTGGAGGCTTCTAATATGTAATTTTGACATGTTGGTACACAATACATCTCCACACATACAACTATCTCCTGCTAGAAGAGTTTCATCATTTCTAAATACATTTTAATGATTTCAAAATAAATAGTATATTTGGTTTTATGGGAGTTATTTAAAATTTTTTCTTTCAAATCTTCGATGTTGGACACACAAATTGGATCTTAAAATCTAAGAAATCCATCAAGTCAAATATTAAAATTTGCCCGTGATTTACTATTTAAACTTCTGACAATTTTCATCAAATATAGACCATCTATATTAATTTTTTCTATAATTACTAGTTATACTTGAAAATATGATAACATTATCATCGAGCCTTTGGAGTACAAATGAATACTACAATTCTTTATTTCACCAAATATCTCTTATTCCTTAATCATCATGTGAGCCATCATGCCCAAAAGCTTTTGACTCTTCATATTTGTAACAATACTCGTATTTCTTGACTAATATTAGATTTTGTAATCATAGTATTTTAGCAAATTCATCTAACGTCGTTGTCTCCTATTTATCTCATTTTATAAGAATAGATACTTCAAACTATTATAGTTAGAGTAAACCATAAATTTCTCTTCACAAAGATATTACCTCTAAATTCTCAAAACAAAAACCATAGTAGTCAATTATGAATTGTTGGTATGATAGTTTTGCCCGTAATCCTTGAGTTGCCTCAATTAATAGAAATAACCCTACCATGCTTCATCAATATTGTAATATTTTAAATTTTTATCCAATTTAATTAAAATTATTTATTATTTTGGATAATATGGAATTAAATTTAAATAATAAATTTTTTATGTCTTTAATAGATAGAGGTCTCTTGATGCCGTTCCTTGTTCCTCTTTCTTATAAAGAGGATTATGCTTCTCCCCTCTTTCCTCACTCTCCAGTTTCTCCTTGTTCTCTCTTTCTTCTTTCTATTCTCTCTTTATTATCTTCCCCTGTTATTGGTGGTGTTTATCAGGATTTTTAGATGATAAATCAAGCCACCATTGTCAATTTTTAATCTATAAAAATATATACTGCCCTCTCTAAGCAGAGCAGATCTGTTTTTCTCATCCTCGAGAAGGCATCGAGTAAGTTTCTGAATCATGGAGAAGCTTGTGAGATGCATTTTAATGGCTACTCTGTTTATGCTTCTTTGTCTTCCGTTTGCAATTGCTGGCCATGACTATGGCCAGGCTTTATCCAAGAGCATTCTCTTCTACGAAGCCCAGAGATCTGGTTATCTTCCTAGCAACCAGAGGGTCACTTGGAGAGCTAATTCTGGTCTGAATGATGGCAAGGCGTCTGGGGTTTGTGCTTTCTGTACCACCAAACTCTCAATAATACCAATTTCAATGCACAAAATTGGCCAAATGGGTATCCATTAACGTCATTGTTTTTGTTGATTTCATCACTTAACTTTGTGAAAATACTAGCATTGTTTCATTTAATCTTGATCCTGTCAATCTAACATCTTAATCTGGCCACGGTTTTAAGTAACTATGATATGTATCTTCCAGCATGGAACATGGAGCAATGATTGTGGGTCATATTTTTCTGGAAAATCTTGCAGGTGGATCTGGTGGGAGGATACTATGATGCAGGGGATAATGTGAAGTTTGGGCTTCCAATGGCTTTCACCATAACTATGATGTCTTGGACCATAATTGAGTACGGAAGGCAAATGGCTTCTCATGGAGAGCTTGGCCATGCTCTCGAGGCTGTTAAGTGGGGCACTGACTACTTCATTAAAGCGCACCCAGAACCCTATGTTCTCTACGGAGAGGTAACGCACCCTTCTCTCTCTATGTTATTTTCCAAATTGTTGAATCTTCTTGTTTTGTTCGCTAACATTGTTTTCCCTCTCATATCAACCTATGATTCGTTGACATTATCAACGATTAGTCTTTTAGTTTGCCCATTTTACTTACCGTGCACGATGATTTCTGGTATAAACGCAAATTTGTAGTTAAGGCTTTGAACAGAGTGCTCTGTTTAAGAGAAAGCTGCCTGGCGGGGTGACTTTGTTTTAACTATAGAAATGGAATATATCTTTTTGCTGGGATTTGACCAAAATACACATAGTTTGACGCAGCAAAATAAAATTTAAGCTCTTCGTCAAACATTAATTATCAAACTCATAAATGTAAGAAATATAATAATGTACGACATTGGTACCGTAAAAAACCTTTTTTAATTAATGAAAAAATTATAGAATAAATTTTAAATAAATTTACTATAATAATAGTACTAATTACAAACAGGTTTTACAAAATCCCTTCACTGTAATTTCAAATGAAAAATAATTAATTACAATCCNTATTTATTTTTTATACACTTATTAACATAAATATATATAACATCATACTATTCGTGGATATTCCAAATACATGCAAATGGTCTCCTTTAACGTGGCCGAATTTTAAATATTCTTCATAAATATTTGGCAATTTGACAAAATTTAATTTTAAAAATGGCGTTGAGATAATAAAAATAATAAAAGTGTACTTTGAATTTGATATTCAGGTAGGAGATGGAAACACCGATCACTACTGCTGGCAGAGGCCGGAGGACATGACGACTGACCGTACTGCTTACATGATCAACCCAAGCAGGCCCGGGTCGGATCTCGCCGGAGAGACTGCTGCCGCCATGGCGGCAGCATCCATCGTCTTCCGCCATGCCGACCCTGCTTACTCTAATGAACTCCTTGCTCACGCCCATCAGGTTCATATGCAAATCATCGTCTCGTCTCCTCCTCTCTATCTACCCCCTCCCCGCCACCTTCTCCGCCCGTAGAGGTGGTTGACGGTTGCTATCATGCTGTAATTGACGAACGAAGCATTTTTGAGGCCTGATCAATTTCGTCAACATGGGGTGATGAAAAAGAATAATAATATTTCGTTTGTTTTATTGTCCGTCCGGAATTTTTAGCCCAAATAAAGTTCATTTTAAGTATTTGTTTTTTTAATAAAGTCTATTAATTTAAAATCTTTTCAAAGAATATTCGGTGATTTCTGAAGTAATTTTTCAAATAAAAATTTTCTGTTTTAATAATATAATTTTAAAAAATAAAATGGACTGTTGTTCAGTTGACATGAAAAAGAAATCAAATGTGACACTTGGTATATAATGAAGGGAGTATTTAAAGAGCCATAACATTGATACATTAATAAATACCAATAGTATCTTTTTATTGTTTGCCCTATACATAAAATACCAATTTGAGCAACCCAATTGATGCCCCTTTTTTTTAATTAAATTTTCTTTTTTTTTTTTTGCTCAATTTATCTCATTAACTAGATCGACTGTATAAATATCTTAGGAAAATACTAGTATTTTTTGCCTAA
Organism: Nepenthes mirabilis; assembly: GCA_025585075.1. Classification (NCBI taxonomy): domain Eukaryota; kingdom Viridiplantae; phylum Streptophyta; class Magnoliopsida; order Caryophyllales; family Nepenthaceae; genus Nepenthes; species Nepenthes mirabilis. The sequence continues at coordinate 16,142 of JAODPA010078333.1, read as the reverse complement.
CATAAAAAATATTTTATTAACGTGTGATGACTGACCATTTAAAATATTCATTCATAAAATCACCCCAGATGATAAATTGACTGAATTTGGTATGGTTTTCAGCTGTTTGAGTTCGCAGACAAGTACAGAGGCAAATATGACAGCAGCATAACCGTGGCCCAGACGTACTACCGATCAGTTAGTGGCTACGATGTATGCATGCAATTTTAGCTGCCTTCTTCTCTCTCTTTTACGTTCCCATACTTTGAATCTCAGCTGGGGTCACAGCAATATTCTTTAATTATTATTAAAATACTTCCAAATAATATAATATTAACTTACCTACTAATTTCTACATGAACAAATTTATATAAATGAATAAATAAGGGTGTCGACAGGATGTCTCCTAACATGCCATAATCTACTCTGAAGTTAAAACCCACATTAATTTTTTTCTAACTGAGGCAAAATTTAAGATCCATGCTCACTGTGAATAATCAAGAGCAATCAATGTTATGTAGGGGTTAAATTACTAATTTTTTGCAAGGGTTTGGCTCTGCAAATTTGCAGGATGAGTTGCTTTGGGCAGCTGCATGGTTGTACAAGGCAACCAACATTCAGTACTACTTGAGCTACCTTGGCAACAATGGAGACTCTCTGGGTGGGACCGGTTGGTCCATGACTGAATTTGGATGGGACGTCAAGTACGCCGGTGTTCAAGTTCTTGTTTCCAAGGTAATTTCTTCGCAAATTTATCAAATAACCAGTCATTTTCTGACACCAAACTCTTACATATAACACGTCAACAAAGCAGTATGGTCTAGCAATCATCAGTAAGCTACTGCAATTAATTAATGGGAAAATGTTCAGAGTACCATATATATGTGGGGGTGTGTGTGTGTATGTATGTAAGTAAATGATGAGGAATGCCTCATATCTGTTGAAAACCTAGCTAATTGGTAGGCTTAATTGTTACAGTTTCTAATGCAAGGGAAGGCAGGTCAGTATGCGCCTGTCTTCGAGAGGTACCAGCAGAAGGCAGAGTTTTTTCTGTGCTCATGCCTTGGGAAAGGCAGCAGAAATGTCCAGAAGACTCCCGGCGGCCTGATATTCCAGCAGAGGTGGAACAACATGCAGTTTGTCACGAGTGCTTCATTCCTTGTCACGGTATACTCCGACTATCTTTCTTCTGCCGGAAAGAGCATGCAGTGTTCCGCAGGCAATGTTCTACCATCTGAGCTGATCTCGTTTGCAAGATCTCAGGTAAGAACCGTCGATTTCTGTGGTGTTTTTGTGTCTATACCCATTGTGATCAAGCTTAAAGAAGATTATATACTTGAGAGTTCATATAATACAACCAAAGGGATTTACAGACCCGAACTCAAGCCCAAGAGTTGGGAAGAGCTGCCTTTACAATCAGGTTAAGCTCTTGCTCATAGCAATGTGTAGTAAATGGGATCATTAGGATTAGGCTGTGTCACAATAACACAATTCGGGATGTTCTCTCACATTTAAAGTAACTAAAAGCATTTTGATATGGTGAAGATATTGTATAATTTGGACATAAATTGGAAAAACCCATCAAAAAGGTCTCAAAATGATTGTCCCATGAGTAAAAAAATTCTTACAGAAAAGTCATTTGCCCGTCTGCCTGAGATTTATAATTGAGACCTCTGAGTATAAAACTCAAATGTCAAAACATTGACCTCTCAAGGACATGCCCACCTACTCTAGATAGCATTTCTTATTCATTGTAGGAAATTATATTAAATTTAATCGAATGATAAAAGTGAATTCATATCATTGACTTCACTTAGTAAGACTTAACTATTGTTTTGAATGACTTTGCAATTCTTATAACTCAGGTGGATTATATTCTTGGAGATAACCCAAGGGCAACAAGTTACATGGTAGGATATGGAAACAACTATCCTCAACAAGTTCACCACCGAGCTTCCTCCATCATCTCTATCAAGTCCAACCCCTCCTTTGTCAGCTGCAGAGGCGGTTATGCCACTTGGTTCAGTAGGAAAGCCAGCGACCCCAATGTGCTTGTCGGAGCTCTTGTTGGCGGGCCTGATGCCTATGACAACTTTGCTGACCAAAGGGACAATTACGAGCAAACAGAGCCCGCGACGTACAACAATGCTCCTCTTCTTGGAGTTCTGGCACGCCTTGGCGGAGGTCATAGTGGCTATAACCAGCTCCTTCCAGGTAATTAAATAAAGCCAGATCAGTGCTGTTTCAAGTTTCAATCTACTGAATTTATCGACTTTTAATGGGAATTTAAACGTCTGTTTTAGTAGGCTCTGGATTGAATAATAGCTAAGTTTTGATTTCTACTGAAATGTAATTCAATAAAGTTATACGCGAGGATTTATTAGAGTCTGATAATTGCCCTTTGGAACCCTTTTTTGTAGTGGAGGGTACAATGGTGACCAAGACAAATCCAGCACCACGGCACAAACCAACTCCTGCTACAGGTACTGTCTTTTCTTCACTTATATTATAATCATCAAAAACTTCAGTTTTTCTTTTTGTTTTGTTGCCAGGAATAATGATTTGATGGGAAATTTAGCTATCGGAATGTGTTTGATATGAAATAATAAACGAATTGGTCTTTCTTTTGCAGCCTCAACTTCTGTTCCAATTGCTATCCAGCAGAAGGCAATTACTTCATGGAATTATGAGGGGAGGACATACTTCAGATACTCTACGGTTGTGACCAACAATTTTGCTATGACTCTCAAGGATCTGAGACTTACCATAAACAAGCTTTATGGTCCTCTGTGGGGTCTCACACATTCTGGCAATGTGTATGGTTTTCCAAGCGGGCTTGACTCCTTGCCACCCAGGAAGAGCCTCGAGTTTGGGTACATCCATGCCGCTTCTCCGGCAGAAGTGGCAGTCTTAAGCTACACACTGGCCTAAAGCCAAGGGGACATGAAGGAGCAGAGAAGTTGGTTCAGTTTTCTGGGATTGTGATTTACCAATTGTGCAGTCATACTTGTATGCAGTCCAGAAAAAGGGAATGGTTTTCTGTTTTCTTTCCCTAGTTTTTTTTTACGTAGTTTACTTATTGATGTGGGGATTTCACAGGGGTTTTTGCTATTGAAAAAATATGTCGGTAGGTGTGACAAACGAGGACAAAAGGCGTAAAGATACCAATTGAAAAGCAGTGCTCAACCTGTTTCTCCCTACTTCATTACTTATACAGATAGAGAGATCTGGGTCACGAAGGGAGAGTAGAGGGTCTAAGATTGAGAATGTGAAGAAAATGAACCCTCAAGAAAAATTCTGGGGAGCCCTTTTGTTTCTGTTTTTCCGATTTAAATGGTGCTTTGGGTATATCTCAAGCGGCAACCCCAAAAAAAATTGTTTGATGCTGTATTCTCTTCAACATTTCTTTTCTGCTATGAACATAGCTTTGTGTAATGGCAATGCCTCTTCCGTTTCCCGAATCTGATTTCAGTGGTTCGACGGTTCTAGCAACTGGACAGTATTTTAGACTTTTCAATGAAACTGCAAATGCAATTGCAATTAAAACCATCAAGATTGTTTGGCCATGAAAATAGCTTCATTGTGAGGGCTGACCAGCCGCCTCGTTCAACAAATCATTACATAATCCGTCACTGCTGAACAACACCAGTTTAAATTGAAGATTTTTTCTTCATTGGCAGAACATCCTTCCATAGGTCGTGAAAATTGTGATCAAAATGACAATGCAAACCTAAATGTGTCACCTTGCGAGGCAAAGGTTTGAATTTGATTTCCAAGGGACTACTCAGCCGAGGGTCTGAAATGTGCCAGGGAATGCCCACACAGGTCGCAGGCTCACTGCAACATCATCGTAAGGTGTACTGCACCGAATGGCAATCTAATACGTATCAGGGATTTAGATTCATGACAGGTCTTGATTACGCCTTTTTTGTAAGGGATCTCCATTCCGTCTTTAACAATCCAGGCCCTACACACCACAACTAAAAGTAAGAATCAGAGTACAACCGGAATTTGCTCCCGAAAGATACTCTGACGCTCAAGTCAGTTTTCATCCAAAAATAGAGAATCAAATTTTTCAAGGAGAGTATGAGTGGGAATTTTTAGTTCAAATGTTCAGTCCAGTTTCTTGTCCAAGTTACAGTCCAATTGGGATTTTTACACTTGAGTGGTCTTGTTCCCTTTTTCTGATCTGTTCTTTCATCTCGGACGCTCTTTCCTTTTATATGGTGCTTAGACAATTCAGTTATTGGTCCGTCCATTTCCTCATGACTTATGACATCATGCTGGATAGAGTCCAATTGAAGTGGTTAAGGCCTCCGGAGTTAAACTGAAATAGTTAAGGTCTCCGGAGTTAAACCGAAGCGATTATGGTCTCCGAAGTTAAACTAAAGCAGTTAAGGTCTCTGGTTGTGGGATCGTGCGCATGGCCAAGCAGTTCATTGAATGAGATTTTGTTGGGCTTGCGTTCGTGGGCATCAATGCTGTCCAGCCCATTTCGCATCATGGCCTTAGCAGCCTTTCTTCATGTGAGCTTATCTGTAGCTGTACCAATCACTAGCTTCCCCGTGTCAGATGTTTTTAGCTTTAAACCTTTAGTATGTTCATTGATAGTATATTCCTTTCCCATCTACTTTCTATTGTTACCTCAGCGGAATCACCATGTAGCTGATTTTCTTGAAGTCAATCAAGGATGGAACTGAGCGGGAGTAATTAAACTCCATGAATGGATTAAATCTGGAGTGAAAGGAAAACTCTAGAGTGACAAATTTTTTAGAGTGAACAAGGTCTCCGGAGAGACAAGATTTCTGGAGAGATTGGGTCTCCGAAGAGACAAGTTAAAGATTCCGAAGAGACAAGGTCGTCGGAGTGAATGGAAAGCTTCGGAGAGACAAGGTCTCCAGAGTGAATGGAAACCTTTGGAGTGACAAGGTCTCCAGATAGATAAAATCTTCGGAAAGATAGAGTCTCCAGAAAGACAAGATCTCCGAAGTGACAAGGTCTTCAGAGGGACAAAATCTCTAGAGAGATAAGGTTTTCGGAGAAACAAAAAGATAAGGATTCCATAGAGACAAGGTCTCCGGAATGAATGGAAAGCTCCGGAGTGACAAGGTCTCCGGAGAGACAATCTTCGAAGAGAAGAGGTCTCCAGAAAGACAAGAAAGATAAGGATTTCAGAGAGACAATGTCTCTAGAATGAATGAAAAACTCCGAAGTGACAAGGTCTCCGGAAAGACAAAATCTTCGAAGAGTTAAGGTCTCTAGAGAGACAAGGTCACCGGAGTGACAAGATCTCCGAAGTAGATCCATCAGTGGCAAATAACCGGTTTGTTTTTCAAGGTTTACCTTGGGTGTCGTCCGTCGCATCATTAATGAGGACGATTTTTCAGGAATTTACAATCATGTCATCCCTAGAAACCGTGCATCCTTTCAACTCAAAAGTGACGCCTTGTCAAACCCAACAAATCTGCTATAAATCCGGCACTGTTGTTGAGTCAATTTTACCTTCGTCTTCAAGCTTCAAACCCTAACTCTCACGAAACCTCTTCACCTTTCTGGCAATTTCATCTCTCGCTCCCATGGCTGTTCACGTCATTAATACTCGATCAGTGCTTACTGGAGATGACGTTGAGAGGCTGTATTCCCAATTCGGTATTCCCAGGGATATTCAATACCTAGTGCTTGGTGAAGATGACAGAGCCTGTGCTCTGTCTGATGATTTCATCACCATCTACAAGATCCACCTTAGGGGTGGTCTTCGCATTCCTATTGCACATGAGCTGCTTCAGATGTTCAAGGATTTTAGCGTTCCCATTGCTAGATTTCATGTGAACGCTGTTAGGTATCTCTGCAATCTTTGCATTTTTTTTCGCCTTTGTGGGTTGAAGCTAAACTCCACCGTCGTCAAGGTCATTTTCCGATTCCTCCAAAGTGGCGATTGGATCTTGTTTTCTCCAAGGGAGATAAACCTTTCCGGACTGATCCACGAGTCCATGAAAGATTGGAAGGATAGATTTTTCTTCTTGAAATTATCAGTGGGCCTTCCTGGTGGTTGGAGAACAGTCGTTGACTCACGAACCGATAGGGTTACTCCTCAAGATGAGGAGTCTGCTAGGTTTTTCGTTGAGGTTCTTCAGGTGAAAGCGGATTCTTTTAACGATAAAAACAAAGACCGCCTCCTCTCATCGGAGCTCTTGGTATTCATTGAGTGGGTGACCGGCACAGAAGAAACGGTGACTATCGCCGCGTCACCACTAAAAACGCGCAAGAGGAAGATGGGTGCCACTAAAGCTAAGGCTGCTTCATCACGGCGGCGAGTTTCCTCTTCTCATTCTGTTGAGGCTAACCCTCCTGGGCTTGGGTCTGAAATTCCATATCTTGAGAACCCAACTTCAGACCCTCCTATCCAAACGGGTTTAGAGTTAGAGTTTGAGACGGGTTCAAGACCGGAATTCATTACTGGTGAGGATTCTGCAGTAACTTCTATGCAGCCCCTGAGCATTAACAAGACAATGGGCCAATCGGCTGATGTTGAGCAGTCCAGTGAGTGTCGCCCTCAAATTGAGGCTGAAGATGTCCGGACTGAAGAGGTGTTATTGCCTGCCTCTTCACACACGCAAGCAAGGCCATCTGCTTGTCAGGCTACTACAGAGGAAGTTGTTGGAGTGGCTGGTGTTGAGGAGACTTTTCATCAAGAGTCTCTGGAGTTTAATCTAGCAGCTTCCTCATCCCAACCAGAGGCTAAAGATCATCATCCTATGTGGCCATTCACTCTAGGCTCAACAACTTCAACACCTCGCCCTAGCCCTGTTGGAAGGCATCCAAATTCCACTCCAACAAGAGTTCCTTTGACTGAGGCAGCTCTCAGAGTATCATTTCTAACTGTAAGTGCTCAGTTAATTCCTTCCATTGAGTTGTACAAACGTTGATACCATGGACTGACTTTGTGTGCCCACAGGGTGATAAAATGATCGACCCTCCAAAGATTGGCCTCCATCAGAGGAAGCTATGGATTTGTCAATTATAGGATGAAATTAACCCTTTGCGACAAACCCGAGTTGATCCCAACACTCTACAACAATTCCAAGACCAAATCTCCAATCTTCAAGTTGAGTTGTAAGGCGCCAAGGACGCTCTTGAGCAGGCCAACCAACAAAACGAAGAGCTCCGGAGTGAGAATGCCCGCTTGCATTCTGAGCTCAGGACTTGTCTCAAGCCGGAGGAGTTGGGACACGTGTTGAATGCCCATTTTTTTGATGGTGTCCAATTATGCAAGCATATTGCACTGCTGGTTGACCTACAATTTTCAGTCAACTTTTTTTATGAAAGGAATAGAAGTGCCCGCCGCTCATCTGACTTGCGAGGCTCTTCTAACTCCGGAGAGCCAAGTTTTCACCACCCTAGGAGTTCCCTAGGATAGTTTATCTTTCTGGTTGTCCAATTTTGACTTTGTAAAAAACGTTATATGGCTTATTAATATATTGGTTTTTTGGCTGTCTATTTTATTATGTAAATAATCATTTGCCAGCCAAGCGCTTTGGCTTTATGCTTTATTGGTGCGGAGCTTTGGCGAAATCAGGATCGTTGACTACTCTGATCCTAGTTCACAGGCTATGGTTGATTGAAGGTGTTCATCCTTGAGGAAGGGAATCGAAGCACGCATGCTAAATAGCCCTCAAGGTTTAATTGTTCGACCACGTTTGGTCGGTTGGAACATATCCATTACTGAAATTTTTGATCGATAGAGAATTGTTCAATTACTGGAACGAGGTTTTTTCGACCGCCTTGGGTCATGGAATAGGTGAGATGGAAAACTCACTTGACTTAGAGGCAATCCAAGCCGGTTTAGTTGGATGCATTGTTACATGAGCACACATATAAATTCAAATGAAACAATAATAAAAGAAATAAATAAGACATATGATATCATTAATATGAAACATAATACAAGTACATATGAAGATGCATTCACTACCTACCTGATCAAATGAAACTACTGATAAAATTTCTTCAAATGAATGACATTCCATGTTTTCGGTATTAATTTACCGCTCTGGTCAAGCAATTTGTATGTACCATCCTTGAGGATGATTGACACAATGAACGGTCTCTCCCAATTTGAGAATAGTTTATTTCTGTTTACAACCTTTCCCGTGACTTCTATGCTGCATAGGACTAAATCTCCAACATCAAACTTTCGAACTTTCACCCTTTTATTATAATACCGTGCAACTCTTTATTGATAAGCGGCCGTACGCACCTTGGCAGTTTCCCGGACTTCATAGAGTAGGTCAAGATGTTGCCTGAGTCTTCGGGCATTGCTAAGATAATTAAAGTTTTCAACTCAAAAACTGGGTAGCCTAATCTCCATAGGAATTACTGCCTCCGTCCCAAAGCATCGATTGAAGTGAGTTTTCCAAGTTGGTTCCTTGGGTGTAGTATGATAAGACTACAGTATCGAAGGCAGTTTATCTGCCCAGGAGCCCCCAGTATCATACATTTTTGTCTTTAACCCATGCAACGGAGTTTTGTTAGTTACTTCCATCTGTCCATTAGCCTGTGGGTAGGCCATTGAAGTATGAACCAATTTGACAATTAAACTTGTGCAATATTTGGTGAAGCACTTTCCTATAAACTGGGTTTGATTGTCAGTTATTATAATCTCTGGGATCCCAAATCGGCAGATAATGCTTTCTCGCACAAATTCCATGGCATTATGCTCAATAATATTTGCCAAAAGAAAAGCCTCCACCCACTTGGTGAAATAATCAATACCCACAATAACAAATTTTCTTAGTCCGGATGCAATTGAAAACGGGTCAAGGATATCAAGCACCCACTGTGCAAAGGGCCATGGCATCTGCAAAGTCTTCAACTCAATCGGCGGTTGATGAAGTATATTCTCGTGCAGTTGACAATTTTCACACTTTTTGACAAAATCCATTGCATCCCTCTTTATTGTAGTTCAGTAATAACATTGTCTCATGATTTTGAATGCTAAATTTTTACCTCTTATATAGGATCCGCATATGCCAAGATGGACCTCACTCAGGACATAATCTGTCTCCTCCGGAATGAGGCATTTGAGGTATGGGATTGAGTATGCTTGATGGTACATTTTTTCGTCCACAATAGCATACCAACCTGCTATCTTTTTTACACGTTTGGCATTGTCTGAGCTCTTTGATAATATTCTATCAATCAAGTATCTCTAATATGGCAATATCCAATTTTCCTGACTGATGACCTGTAAAATTTCTTATTCAAGCTCCTTAATACTTGGAGTCTACAGAATTTCCTGTGGGCATCTTGAATATTGCTTAGGGTTTTCAGTGGCTGCAGCTTTTACAAGCCGGTTTGCTTTTCCATTGTCCGCTCGGGAGATGTGAATTATCTCCATTTTGTCAAAACTTTGCATCATGTTTTTTACCTTTGCAAAGTAGTTCTTAAGCAAAGGACTAGCTATGTCAAAGCTTCCCTAAACTTGGTTCACAATCAATTCGGAGTCACTATACCCAATCACGTGCTTCGCTGAACACTCTCTGGCTAGCCTGAGTCCGGCTAGCAAGGCCTCATACTCAACGACGTTGTTAGTTGCCAGAAATCCAAACATTAAAGAATAACTGACTTCTTTTCCATTAGGAGTCTTCATAACCACTCCGACCCCACCTGTGGACTGCGTTGATGACCCATCAACGTGCAAAGTCTAACTAGGTAAGTCAACTGTATAGCAGATGTCTTCTTTTCCAACGGAGGAGCCCAGAATTAGGGTTATGGTTTCAACAATGAAGTCTGCCAAAGCCTAACCTTTGATCGCCGACCTTGGTCTAAACTCAACATGAAACTCACCCGATTCTATTGCCCATTTTACTAATCTTCCGAACATATCAGGCCTTTGTAACACAACTTTTAAAGGCTGGTCAGTGATGACAACTATCCTATGAGCTTGGAAATATAGCCGCAATTTTCGGGCTTAAAGAACGAGTACTAAGGCTATTTTCTCCGCATGTGAGTAACGAGTTTCAGCATTTGCTAACATTTTACTGACATAGTACACTGGCCGCTGCACATCTAATTGTTCTCTGATTAATACTGAACTTAAAGTTGTCTCCAACACTATTAGGTAGATATATAAACCTTCACCCTGCTTTAGTGAAGTTAACAGAGGAGGACTAGACACATAGTCCTTCAACTCTTGGAAAGCGGACTAGCAATCTGTTGTTCAGATGAAACCATTTGCTTTTGTTCCCCTTAAAACTCTAAAGAAGGGGAGGTATTTTTTGGCCGACTTAGCTAAGAACCGGGACACAGCCACAAGCCTCCCAGTTAGTCTCTGGACGTCCTTCACTGTCCCAAGTGGTGCCATATCCATTATGGCTTTTATTTTCTGCGGATTGGTTTCAATCCCGCGCTGTGACTATAAAGCCCAATAACTTTCCGGAGGTTACACCGAAAACACACTGACTTGGGTTCAACTTCAAATGATATTTTCGGAGTACTTCGAACGCTTTGTTCAAATCTTGGATATGGTCACACGTTTCCTTACTCTTTACGAGCATATCATCTACTTAGACCTCCATATTTCGACTAATTTGAATATCAAACATTTTGTTTACGAGCCGCTGATAAGTGACTCCTATATTTTTTAAACCAAAAGGTATAACCTTATAACAATATGTGCCTTGGTCGATCATAAAGGAAGTATGCTCCTCACCTTCCCGGCTAATCCTGATTTATTGTATCTGGAATAGGCGTCCATGAAGCTTAACAGTTTATATCCCACTGTGGAATCTACCAACGTATCTATCCTAGGCAGTAGATAACTATCCTTAAGACAAACCTTGCTCAAATTGGTGAAATCCACACACATTCTTCATTTGTTATTGCATTTCTTTACGAGCACCACGTCGGAAAGCCAGTTAAGATACTGGACTTCTCTAATGAATTCGACATCGATTAACTTTTTCACTTCCTCACGAATTGCAATAAGTTTTTCTATCAAGTGGTTTCTCCATTTCTGCCTAACCGGCTTGTGATTGGGATCAAATCCAAACTTGTGGACCATCAATTCTGCCGGGATTCTAGGCATATCAACGGGTGACCACGCGAACACATCCGCATTCTGTTTGAGGAAGGAGATAAGTTGATCTCGCAGCTGCCCGGAAAGAGAAACTCCAACTTGTACATATTTCTCCGGATCACTGGGATCTAGAGGAACATGCTGAGTAGTTTCACCGTACTGGGCTCGTTGTAATGTCAGTTCATCCCAGTAGTCCAAATCTTCAACTGGCCATTCTGGAACTGCTTAAATAACTTGCATTAAGTAGTAAGAATGGCCAGTGACTTGGTCACCCAAAATTTCACCAACACCTACAGGTGTTAAGAATTTCATCTTCAAGTATAAGATTGACGTTACTGTCCCAAAGGCCGTTAGACATGGCCAGCCTAGGATGGGATTGTAAATTGAAAGCAGATCCACAACAAAAAACGAGAGTACGTGGGTTGCTGTTTTGGGATATGTCCCTAGCATAACTTCCAGTTGCATTATTTATTGGACAGACTTGGTTTGTTGTCTAATCCATAAATGGGTCCATTCGTAGATTTAAGTTGACTTTTCTTTAAACCCAGCTTAAAGAAGGCATCCATGTAAAGCAAATTACTACTACTTCTATTATCAATAAAGACCCGTTTTAATTGGTAATCTACTACACCATCTGAAATGAGTGCGGTTACTAAGGGGGTCAGAATGAGAAACTTGTACATGGGTCATATCTTTTTCACCAAAATAAATTACATCATTCCTATTCCCTATCCTTAGCCTCTTGTTTTCTACAGTAGCTTCAACCCGGTCCGGAGTGTGCTTCTACGGTATGGTAGATATCATATCAACTACTCCTGCTGCTACTTTGTTCCTCAAGCACTGCTGGTCCTGGTCTTCTCCTCTTTCGGTGGTTTGTCCTGAATTCTTCACAAACTTCTTGAGGTGCCCCTTTTTATGAGCTCCTCGATTTCTCTATACAGGGTCCTGCATTTCTCCGTGTTGTATCTCGAAGATCGATGGTAATCACAGTATTTTGATTGATTACCTCCTTTTGGGTTCTTGACTGGTTTGGACCATTTTAGAAACTTCTCTCCCCATATCTCTATAAGAATGTTGGCTCAGGAGTTATTCAGTGGGGTCAGGTTTAAGGGTTTGAATTTCCTTTGAGCCCCCGGCTCAAACCCAGACTGCTTCTTTAGATTTCGCGAGTCAACATGGTCTCCATACCTTTTCCTCCCATCTGTTGTGAGCGATATTTACGTCTCGGCTTCTTTGCCTCGTTCACTTCCTCTGCAGCTTCTCTGTAAGTATATGGGCACGAGTTATGACCTCTGCCTCAGAAAAAGTTCTAGAATCTTTGTGAGGCAGATGCTTGAAAAACTTGCCAGATTCCAAAGTATTCATAAAGGTATTCAATTTAACCTTATCAGTAAGCCGGGGAATCCACTGGGCTTCCGCAATGAATATTCCCAAAAACTTTTCAAACTTTCCCTTGGCCCTTACTTGATACGAGCCAAATGCCAATGTTGTTTTTCAATCCTCTTACTGGAGACAAACTGTGACAAAAAACAATTAGCCAACTCCTCAAATGACCGATTGAATTTGGTGGTAAACGATGAAACCAAATTCGAACATCTCCCTTCAGTATTAGGGAAAAACACTGACACATACTCATTTCATCCAGACATTGAAAACTCAAGTGCGTGCGGAAGTTGTCCAAGTGATCCATAATATCACCACTTCCATCATAGACGTCCAACGTAGGCATTTGAAATTTATGTGGGAGTGGGCAAGTTCTAATCTCCATCATAAAAGAAGATCTTCTCAAATCTGCATAGTGCCTTTTTGCATTATTGCCGAACACGCATTGCTAGACTTTTTCCAATTTGTCCTTATGAGGAGCAACAGTTGCTGCGAATCTTTTTTCATTGAGGTAATCTCTCAACTCTGGATGGTTTGGTCGGTTAGAGCGACTACTCCCTTTTGCAGGCTGCATGTTGCAAGAGGTCCCGTCGTGATCCGGAGGCCTTCGATCATTACTCAAATAACGAGGATTTCACCGCTCGGGGCTTTTCTCTTCAAATCTTCGACCTAATCGACCCTCTAATCGCCAACGGCCTCTATCTCTGTTGTTGGAAGGCTCCTTTCCTTAGTCAACAGGTAGTTCCGCATTTCTCACCGGGCGCCTCCTCCTCTGGCTCCTTTTCGAGGCGGGAGTGCCTACAGTTGAAACTGGAACCGCTTGTCTTTGCTATCCTAGCTAGGCGCAAAGGGTTTGGAACACCTCCGCTATGTTTGCCATGCGATCATTCATGGCTTCCATCAAGATCATCTGCTGGTTTTCCCCACGACTACCTATTGGAGGGTTGTTGCCGGGAGAAGTTACATCTTCAAGAGCATTTGTGTGACTTCTAGTGTTGACCATAGCTAGGTGAGTGTGGTGGCAGAGCTAGCTTTTTGCTAAGGTTTCCCACAGACAACGTCAATGATGCGTACTAAGGATCTAGATTCGTAACAGGTCTCGATTACGCCTTCTTTGTAAGGGATCTCCACTCTGTCTTTAACAATCTAGATCCTGCACACTACAACTAAAATCAAGAATTAGAGTACAATCGGGGCTTGCTATCCGAAAGGCATTCCAACGCTCAAATCAGTTCTCTTCCAAAAATAGAAAATTAAATTTTTTAAAGAGAGTATGAGTGCGAATTTTTAGTTCAAATGTTTGATCCAGTTTCTCGTCCAAGTTACAGTCCAGGTGGGATTTTTACACTTGAGTGGTCTAGTTCCCTTTTTCTGGTCTGTCCTTTCATCTTGGACGCTCTTTCCTTTTATATGGCACTTATACAGTTCAGTTCTTGGTTCGTCTGTTTCCTCATGACTTGTGACGTCGTGCTGAATAGAGTCCAACTAAAGCAATTAAGGCCTCTGGAGTTAAACTGAAGCAGTTAAGGTCTCCGGAGTTAAACTGAAGCGATTAAGGTCTCCGGAGTTAAACTAAAGCAGTTAAGGTCTTCGATTGTGGGATCGTGCATATCGTGTGCATGATCAAGCAATTCACTAAATGGGATTTTGTTGGGCCTGCGTTCATGAGCCTCGATGCTGTCCAACCCATTTCGCCTCATGGCCTTAGCGGCCTTTTTTCATGCGGGCTCATCTGTAGTTGTACCCATCAAATGGTTGCTTTTTCTACTAATAAAAAAGAAATTGACTTTAAAAAATTTTTCGCTGTTGCTGGATATAATTATCATCCAATTTGGATTATAAATCTTACTGTAGGGTTTGTGAGAGACAAAGAACTCATTCGGTGTTGCGACCGTGCTGGATAGAAGCAAAGCGATGGCCAACAGCACTATTTTGTGGATATAAAGATAGTTGCATACAATTGATTTCCCTTGCCACTATTTTGTGGAGTATGCCCCCTACCTGTGATATTATGGATATTATCTCAATGCAATAGTCATAAAATTATAAACATCCATTTACAAAATATTAGACTTTAAAAACTCCAAGATATTAAATAGATGTTGGATGACTATAGATTATATTGCGGTTTTGCAAGTTTCAAATTCTTTGATACCGTAATGGTTTCATATAATCTCCTCTATTTAACCATAGAGTATACAAGTAGTAGAGTAAATAAGAAGTAGAATAGCAAGAGACACGAACATCTATTGAATCAAAATAAAGGTTAATCAAAGATATTCATATAGGAATACCTCCTCACTTCTCTACAGGGTCAACTTCTACTCTATAAAAACCAATTAAAGGTTATCTAAACTGATGATCCATAAACACATTTAGGATATATTTACACTAAATAAAATATCTAACTCTCCTACACTAGGCCTACCACTCTGACACTAAAGGGAAAAAATTCCCTATGTATCTGATCATTTATATTATAAGCCTAAATCATCCAAAATCCTAGGATTTTTCCAGTCAATCATCTTATAACACAATCATACAAGCTAAATCTTTTAATTGTGGTTATTAAAACTCACGGCCAACAATCCCACTACAAGGAGAATATCATTCTTCTACACTTGGTCTAGCAATTAGTAAATATTTTATAACACTACAAATACTATCATGTAAATTATGTACAAGTGTGTCAGTAGGCTATACTTTGCCTCTACACCACTCGGCCATTTAGCTTCTTCATCATAGATCTAACCAATTTGATGTATAAAATCTACAATTCATCTTCTATTCATCTTCTAGAAGCACATGGTCAACTAAATTAAATATGATCCAACGTTATCTATTTATATACATAACTAAATTACTATTTTGCCCCTACATGTCACCAAGGTCTCAATTACTATATAATTATGTCAATTTTCTAGATCTACTAATATAATCTACTCNCAGAAATCATGAACTATTACAAGATGGTTTTATTTTATTTTATTTTTTTTATTTTACTGAAAAATCAACACATGATACAAACATTCATCAGATCAAAATGCATCAGGTCAACGCCGTTCAAAATCACAAATTTCAAAATCCAATATTGTGAAATGAACTTCAATATTTTGCTCAGATGAAAAAAAAATCAAAATCTTAATCTCTAAACTACTCAACTTTTTACCTAAATAAACACTAACCCTAAAATGAAAACCTAAAATCGAACCCTAAAGGACATCGTATCCTCGAAAACGAACCCTAATATAAACACTGGGCCAAAAAGACGAACCCTAATCTGAGCAAATATCAAATGAAAAAGTGAAAATTTCATTTTTCGCACCGTTGAACAGCAAAGATAAGCCAAAATAAACTGGAACATTTTAACATTTGAGATTTGTAAGACCAAAAGGTAAAACAATCAAATGCATTACCTAGCTTTTCGTGTTCGGAATGAAATTGCTGAAGAAACGCCAAAATACTCTGATAAGTTGCTCTTCCCTCCGGTGTGCTCCAATGGCGAGGCCGCTCCTTTCCTTTGTCCAGGTGTCCCTCGACAGAAATGGGATTTATACAGTGTAATTATGTAGTGTAAAATTGATAGAATTTCCTTGCATCATCCCACAGAGTCTTCAAATAGTTTGCCATGCCTTGTTCATGTGAGCATTATGTTACAATGATTTGTTGTCATTGTCAAAATTTCTCAGAACCCAAAAAAAAA